>CM074724.1:13717834-13790334 GCA_037306005.1 Rhinophrynus dorsalis | reverse complement strand
TCTTGCACTCATGGGTTAATACAGATACGCTACTGAAAAAGTTGAGATTCTCTAAATGAATTCAGCAGATGTTGCCGATTGCCCTATTCTGAGAAGTTAAGCCACATAAGTATATAGAAATGTTCTCAGACCATCTATTCTTTTTCTGAGATGTTTTTAGAAAAGCAGACAGACAAGTCAGCTCAGAAAGAGCAATAAAACTAACACAGAAGTATTAAGTTGATATGATCAACTACTAAAGCATTACCCTGCAGTGCGGAGCGCCATGCAAGCAGATTAGTTTGCCTGTAAATATATAACATTTTCAAATCCTAGGTATTTGACATCTGAAGAACAAAGCCATCCATCAACGCCCTGCCACGGACCCATCACATGGAGTGCTGGTGTGAAATCCTAATAGTAGGATTGTAATAATATATCCATAAAACCACAGCTTGTAATTGACTGCTTCCACCTTCAAGCTAACATGCCCCAAACAGTGACTAATGTCCACTGAAACATTCTGCTGGTGCTGAAGGACAAGACGTTTCGCTGTGCGCTAGTCTCAGCACATTGCTTTTGTTGGAAGACAGCCGAGTGACATAGAAAAAAATAGTGAAACAAAATCCATAGAACCTTAAAGGGATAGTAATGTTTCATAATAAAAGCAGCTCTAATTAATCATCATAGTATTTAGACTTTGGAGAGTGTTATTTCAATACTGTCAGAGTTGTAGTACAAGAGTAATTCAATGATAAAGTATCGCCCCTCCCGCCCCTTTTACTGATGTAACACTGCTCAGCCAGATCAGAAGGGAGGTGCCCAGGTAGACTGCAGAAAAGGGCAATCTTCAATTAAGATAAGGGAAAAACCTGAAAAACTTGTCAAGGGGGGCAGGGCTTTCATTGTACTCATAGGAAGAAGATTGTCCCCTTCTGTTATCTGTCTGGTCTATGGACTGCATTCCACATCTGAGAAGAGATGGCTTACACTAGGTAAAAGGGGCGGGAGGGGAAACTTTGTTTGTGAATATCTCTCAAACCATAAAGGTTTGAGAGATAAGACGTATATCGTTCTTCAGGTTTTTTTAATGCCTACAAAATAAAATCAAGATTAAACGAAGTATTACTATCAAAGGATAGTAATATTTCACAATAAAAGCAGCTCCAATTAATCATCATAGTATTTGGGCCATTGAGAGTGTTATTTAATACTGTCAGAGTTGCAGTACAAGAGTAATTGAATGACTAAGTATCCCCCTCCCGGCCCTTTTACCTGGTGTAACACTGCTCACCTCCAATGTGGAAGGTTCACTTTTCAATGGTCTCACGCAAAAGAGCATGCGACCATTCAACTCTTTCAGCAGGTCACATGGCTAAACATCGCGACGTGACAATGTCACACTGCATGTCACTTCGCATAGCCAGTGGGCGCATGCTGCAGATAAGTGTATTCTTTTATTTTTTTGCCGTCTTCACATCTCTGAAATCAGTTTGTGTCCTTCCCCTGGTTCTGAACCCGTTTGTTAAGCACACAGAGGCAGCTGGAGCTCCTCCGTGTGCTGCAGATAATACTCCGTCCAGCAGAAGGCACAGGCTAGCAGGTGGCAGGACGAGGACGGAGTGTTATCTGCAGCACTTCACACTGAGCCCCTGAGATTTAGGTCAAACCCCTGAGTTCCCGGTATGTAGGGTTGCCACCCAGCCGGTATTTTACCGGCAGGCCGATAAAAAATTGCTTCTGTCCAAGTTAAGTCTATGGAGAGAATGCCATGGCCGGTATTTTTTTTAAGAAAAGGTGGGCAACCCTACCGGTATGTATATTAGTCCCTCAAGAACCCATGAGTGTATGAAATCCTCCAGTATGGAGATTTTTCCTAACAATCCAAAAGTAAATATGTTGCTGTTTGTTGCCTGTGTAAAAAATCTGTGAGTAATGGGAAAAGAAGGTTCCTATCTGGGTACACTGGAAGATACAGGGAAAGAGTGCTCTATGGACCCACTTGTAGTCCTCAGCCAAAAAAATCACCCTTCGACTTAAAGGAGCAGTAAACTTTTTTTAATGAAAACACATATTTTATAGTGCATTTCCTGCTGAATAAAACACGATCACTCCCATCGTTGTCAGATGTTTTATTCAAAAATTATAGCAGTTTAAATAATCAGGAAGTGAATTTACTGTGCTTACTTCCTGATAGTTCTAACTGACAGGAAGTGAATTTACTGTGATTACTTCCTGATAGTTCTAACTGACAGGAAGTGACTCAGCAGTTTCTATCACATTCTATGGAGAACTGTATGTCTCTGACTTTTCTGACTTTCCTCTCCATTAGAATCGAACAGGAAATCTGATTAGAATTTGACCACTAGAGGGCACTGCTAATGTAAAAAAAACATGGTTTAAACTGTAATAACTCTGGAAATATAAATCTCTCGGCAGTGGGAGTACCCTTATTTTACTCAATAGGAAAATCCCCACAATATATATTTTTTCATAAAAAAAGTTTACTGCTCCTTTAAAAGAAGATCTCTTTATACTATTCCATTAAAAACAGGATAATTCACACAAAGATGGAAGTATATCAAACAAACACAATTGTAGGCATTAAAAATATTAATAGAATGAGCTATGTCCCATGTCTCAAACTAGGGTGACCACATTTCCGTTCTGCTATTCCGGGACATGTGGTCACCCTAAATTTGAGTGGCATCCGGTCCCCTGCGGCTGGCTGGCACTGAGTTCCCTCCTACCCGCCCGCATCATCACGCGCTCCTGCGGGCCGTGATGACATACATACAGAGAAGAGGAAGAGGGCAGAGGCACCGGAAGAGAAGCGCTTGCTGCCAGAGTCCAGCCCTCTTCCTCCTCTCTGTATGTATGTCATCATGGCCCGCAGGGGCGCGTGATGATGCGGGCGGGCGGCTACCTTCATTTCGGGACTCTTTATTGTCCCGGTGGGGGATGATCCGGGACGCGGGACATAGAACCCAATTAAGGGACAGTCCCGGACGTTCCGGGACACGTGGTCACCCTATCTCAAACATGTTTAGTTTGAGCATCTAAAGTTCCCCCTCCCACCCCTTTCACAGACGTCACCGCTCTAGCTAATAGAAGGAGATCCTGGTCCCAGGACCGGCCGGTGGCTCTTCAGGATAGCCGAAATACCGCTATCTAAAAAGAAATATTTCATTGGAACGGTCTACAAAGTGTGCCTGGTTTGCAAGCACAATTTATAGACAGTTTCAGTGAAGTATTTCTTTTTTAGATGGTGCTATTTCGTCTCTGCTGAAGAGCTGCCGTCCAGTCCTGGCACCAGGATCTCCTTCCATCAGCTAGAACGGAGGCGTCTGTGAAAGGGGCGGGAGGGAGGAAACTTTAGATGCTTCAATCGCTCAAACTATACATGTTTGTGACATGGGACATAGCTCATTCTATTAACATTTTTAATGTCTACAATATTAAAATGTGTTAAAAAGAACCATTACTATCCCTTTAAAGTCCTATACTGGCAGAGTGTTACTGCCGTATGTATCAAAGCACTCATACACTGTAGTGCAACCACCGCGTTAAAGGCTTAAGTCATGGGCTCTACACTGGCAAATTCATACATTCACCAAACAATAACCCAAAAACAACTTTGGTGATTCTGAAGATATTTGAAAATCACCTATATGTTATATTACCAATGTTTTATTTAGAATGCTTGTTTTTCAGTTGTTTAGATTTATAGATGATGCTAATTAAGGCATGCTGTGTAGGCACTTGCTGTCTTCGTTTAAATTACCTCTCCCATTCACTGACAATTCTTTCCATGGTAAAGAGCGGGCAGGTAATATGTAGGGTTGCCACCTTTTCTTCAAAAAAATACCGGCCACGGCATTCCCTCCATAGACTTAACATTGGACAGAAGCCAATTTTTTACCGGCCTGCCGGTAAAATACCGGCTGGGTGGCAATGCTAGTAATATAGAGCTAGGGCAGGAAATATCTACACTGCATGTCTTAATTAACTGTAATTGCACTGTATCCAGTGGCGTAACTATAGGGGTCACAACTGCGACCGGGACAGTGCACTCCAGGGTCCCGTCCACCCCCTGCAACCCCTCCTCGTTGCGCCCGCAATCTGCCTCCGGCTCTCTAGTAATGCAGAGCGCTGGAATATGACATCATCTAGTAATGCAGAGCGCTGGAATATGACATCATCTCCCAGCGCTCTGCATTACTAAGAGGACAGCGCGGGAGCTCCAGGTAGGAGGTAGGAGATGGGGGCATTGTAGAGATTGAGGGGCATTGTGGAGGTGGTCAGTGTGATCGAGGGGGGCCAATGTGGTGGTGGTGGGGGGCCAGTGGCACTTCTTGCACCACGGCACGGAGGCTTCTAGTTACGCTTCTGACTGTATCCCTTAATGAACATTAGCTATATCTCTAAATAATTCCAAAAAATGTTTTCTAAATAAAATATAACTAATAAAACATGTAGGTAATTTAGAATGTTCTTTCAAAATAACCAAAGTTGTATTTCAAGGTTGGTGTAGGTGATGGTTAAATAATATTATTTCTCCTACCTCCCCATTCTCTAATCTCTTCCTTACCGTTTTCCTTTGTAAAAGTAAAACAAAATCAATAACAATTCAGTTTGAAAGAGCATAAAAATTTATTTAATTCCCTTTTGCAAATTTTACTTTAGGGATAAAAAGTAATTAAAAAACCTCCCACCCTGCAATGAAATCAGAGTGTACGTTGAGTGCTCCGGATGACTTTGATACATACTTAAATGCAATTGGCTAGTCCTACTGATGTATTTTTAAAGAACTTTCTATTGATTTAATATGCTTCTGTATTGTCCTAATCGCTCTGTGGCCCTTAGCTAACATCTGAGTGTATGTGTGTCGTCCATTTGCACACAACACATTAGATGGGTTTTGGAATCACCTAGGGGAAGGCCAATGCGCCTACTGAGATGGACTTGATTAGTATTGAAGAACAAACCTGGCTAAATGGAGCCTCTTCTCCCGGCTCCATCATGTAATTGCCTCGCATGATTTCATTGCAGACGAGCGTCATGTAAATTGACTGATCGGATCACTTTGTTACTTAGTTTCTGTTTAAAAGGAAACCCGAAGATACTGACTAATTCTACCTACGATATAGCAATGAATGTGGTTTATGATTCACATAAAAGATTGAAAGATGTTCATTGAAAGATTGAAGATATTAAAGTTTACAGAGACTGCATTATTCCTACACAGAAGGGAAATATACTGTGATGTTAAAGAAACACTTACACCTAAAATGATTTGTGGTTATAAACACTGAATTCTCCTGTAATCAATGCAGTATCTGCAGAATGTTTCTATGGGTCGTACATTCAAAAGAAAAGTGAAAGAGATCTGTCTGGGACAAAACAAGTACACTATAGGGAAGAACTAATTATTCCCATTGATTTAATTGGGGATTTTAACCCAGAAGTCCTCTTGAGCCTAAAACATAGTCTTACATGTGCTCCAATCAGGGCCAGATATATCATAAGGCAGAGTAAGCATCTGCCTACAGGCGCACCCCACAGAGGGGCGCCTGTCATTGGGACCCGTTTTTTTGTTTTAACCCTTTGAGTGCATTCCCCTCTGGCACTAAAAGGGTTAAAATTAGCCTCGCCGCGCTCACTAACCCTATCTCCGCCCCGGTGAGGTCTACGCCACAGACCTGTAGCTGCTGAGCTCCCCCGTCGGCTCTTTAGTAATGCAGAGCCCTGGGAGATGACATCATCATGACCTCATCCCCATGACATCATCTCCCAGCGTTCTGCAATACTGAAGAGAGGGAGCTCCAGCAGCTACAGGTCAGATGGGGGGCAATATGGAGATGATGGGGCAATGTAAGAGCAAAATAGAGCTGATGGGGGGCAAGGTGGAGCTGACTGGGCCGATATGGAGCTGATGGGGGGCAATGTAAGGGTAATATGGAGATGATAGGGGCAATGTGAGGGCAATATGGAGATAATGGGGGGCAATGTGGAGATTAGAGGACCAGTAGGCACTAATCACAATAGATTAATGGACTTTAGATCTCATTACAAACCACACTAATAAAATTGCTATAGTGAGACTCACCTCTGAAGTTGTCCAGCAGGTCCGCGATGTGCACGGAGTACCCAATCAAACAGGTAACGCTGTGCACCATTCACTAAGATATAGTATTAAAAACGCTAAGATAATTCAATGTTTTTGCAGGTCACGCACTGCTTTATCAACAATTAATGGGCACACACAGAAAAAACAAAGCGTGGCCATTAATCCTTCTAAAGCAGCACGAGAAATGTGAAACGCGTTGAATGGCCTTAGTGTTTTCAATACTATATTTATGTTTTAATAACTTGATATTTTAGACATTGTTTGGAATGGGAGAACAGTTTTTTCTTTACCATGCTTACATGTGAGTATGATGGTTATCTTGTGTTGGTATTAGAAGTCATAAATACACCTGACAACGTTTTCTTCTAGAGTCCCCGAGGAGGACACACGTGGTGCCAGTGGGAGGATGTAAATGATGTGATCAGAAAGGGGAGGGGGTGGGGCTTAACAGGCTGTCTAATGAAGTGGGTGGGAAGTGGGCAGAACAGAGAGGGGAAGGAGCAGAAGTGGGAGGGAAGTGGGTGGAACAGGGTGAGAAGGAGAAGTGGGAGGAAAGTGGGAGGCACAGGGTGGGTAAGGAGGAGAAGTGGGGGAACAGGGTGGGAAAGGAGGAGAAGTGGTAAGGAAGTGGGAGGAACAGGGTGAGAAGGAGGAGAAGTGGGCAGGAAGTGGGAGGAACAGGGTGGGAAGGAGGAGAAGTGGTCAGGAAGTGGGAGGAACAGGGTGGGAAGGAGGAGAAGTGGGCAGGAAGTGGAAGGAACAGGGTGGGGAAGGAGAAGACGTAGGCAGGAAGTGGGAGGAACATTGTGGGAAGGAGGAGAAGTGGGAGGGAAGTGGGTGGAACAGGGTGAGAAGGAGAAGTAGGAGGAAAGTGGGAGGCACAGGGTGGGAAAGGAGGAGAAGTGGGTGGGAAGTGGGAGGAACAGGGTGGGAAAGGAGGAGAAGTGGGCAGGAAGTGGGAGGAACAGGGTGGGAAGGAGGAGAAGTGGGTAGGAAGTGGGAGGAACAGGGTGGGAAGGAGGAGAAGTGGTCAGGAAGTGGGAGGAACAGGGTGGGAAGGAGGAGAAGTGGGTGGGAAGTGGGAGGAACAGGGTGGGAAAGGAGGAGAAGTGGGCAGGAAGTGGGAGGAACAGGGTGGGAAGGAGGAGAAGTGGGTAGGAAGTGGGAGGAACAGGGTGGGAAGGAGGAGAAGTGGTAAGGAAGTAGGAGGAACAGGGTGCGAAGGAGGAGAAGTAGGCAGGAAGTGGGAGGAACAGGGTGGGAAAGGAGAAGAAGTGAGCAGGAAGTGGAAGGAACAGGGTGGGGAAGGAGAAGAAGTGGGCAGGAAGTGGAAGGAACAGGGTGGGGAAGGAGAAGAAGTGGGCAGGAAGTGGGAGGAACATTGTGGGAAGGAGGAGAAGTGGGAGGGAAGCAGAGCCGAGATAGCGCTACTTACAGTTAAATACTTCATTGGAAAGGTCTACAAAGTGTGCTTACAAACCAGGCACACTTTGTAGACCGTTTCAGTGAATTAATTAATTTTAAGTAGCACTATCTCTGCTCTGCTGAAGATCCTCCAACGGTCCCAGGAGCAGGATCTGCCTCTGTCAGCTAGACCACTGACGTATGACAAAGGGGAGGGAGGGGGGAACTTTAAATACTACAATCTCAAAACCATAAAGGTTTGAGAGATGGGAGGTACGTTATTCTACTTCTCTTGTTAATATCTCTAATATTAGAAATGTTTATAACAAACTATTACTATCTCTTTAACACTTTGAGTGGCAGAGGGGTGTCCAACACACCTGGCATTCAGAGTTTTAACCCTTTGAGTGCCAGAGAATTGTGTACCCGGTTTCAGAGCAATAAGCTGCTCATCTCTCTTGCACTGGATGGAAGAAGTAGGACTCACAATAAAGTCTGGTTGGTAGCGACTCCATACCTCCCAAGTGTCCCTCTTTAGGAGGGACAGACCCTCTTTCAGACCCAAATCCCGCTGTCACTCTTTTCTACCCTTTTGTCCCTGTTTTTAGGAGATCAGCATGAGTAGTGTTTATCACATTGCTCCACAGCAATAAAACTGAAATAAACGTGCTGTTAATGTTCAGTATACGTGTTTATATATGAATCTACTTAAAGGGATAGTAATACTTCATTTTATCTTTATTTTATTTTGTAGGCATTAAAAAAACATGAAGAACAATATAAGTCTTATCTCTCAAACCTTTATGGTTTGAGAGATATTCACAAGCAAAGTTTCCCCTCCCGCCCCTTTTACCTAGTGTAAGCCATCTCTTCTCAGATGTGGAATCCAGTCCATAGACCAGACAGATAACAGAAGGGGACAATCTTCTTCCTATGAGAACAATGAAAGCCCTGCCCCCCTTGACAAGTTTTTCAGGTTTTTCCCTTGCTTCTGTGTGCCTAGAGGGGAACAGCTGCATCCCACTGACGAGGTCCACATAGACCGAAACGTACGTCTGGGGTTGTGCTGTTTCTCTCGTGCAGAGAGGATTTGCCTGACATTTCGGGGCTGGACTGTCTGTGGGTGGGACCAGACTGATATGAATATGAAAATTTCCTCTCTGCAATGGCACATGGGAGCGAAAAACGTGACTTGAGCAGCACCTGAGAGGCTACACATGCCTTGAGCAAACTACTTCATTTTGCTCTTTCTTGGTGTGCACTCGTCACATTCTTTTGGTTTGTTTTCCCTTATCTTAATTGAAGATTGTCTCTCTCTCTCTGCAGTCTACCTGGGCACCTCCCTTCTGATCTGGCTGAACAGTGTTACATCAGTAAAAGGGTTGGGAGGGGGAACTTTGTCATTGAATCACTCTTGAACTATAACTCTGACAGAATTGATATAACACTCTCCAAAGTCCAAATACTATGATGATTAATTAGAGCGGCTTTTATTATGAAACATTACTATCCCTTTAAAGAAAATACTTTTGTGTTGCTTTACACCCAGTGCCCGATTTCACAATAGGCAGACAAGTCACCTGCCTAGACCTCCAAATTTTGAGGGGCGCCTCAGCTGTGCTGGCCACGCCCACATTCTTAACAGTGGGTGGGGCCAGAGCAATCTCTGTATCCATGCTGTAGCTTATACACCCCTTTACAGGCTTTTCTTTAACCCCTTGAATGCTAGTGAGATCCGCAATGCCTTAGAGATCTCTAGCAACCAAGGGGTTAACGCTTTTATGTCCTTGCTTGTTGTAGGCCAAAGGTATATTCTGTGCCAGGAAACAGTGGAGGAGACTGGTGGTGTGGTCATGTGAGGAGTAGGGTGTGGCCATGGGCGGAGCTAACGGTGCCCAGAGTGCCTTGCCTAGGGGAGCCTGGAATGTAAATCCTGCCCTGTTGACATCATTTATCAGTTACACGAAGAGGTGCCAACAGGACAAGAAATAGCCTAAAAATTCTTGGTAATGCCCTGCCCACCAGCCACGCCCACAGAAACACCACCTAAAACTGAAGTGTCCCTCTTTGGCCATCTGAAATGTTGGGAGGTGAGCGACTCAAGTGAATACGTAGATTTTACATTGTTTTTTTCTGTTCCAATTAAAATGAGCCTCGCAGTCCTCCGGATTCTTTGCTCTACTTTCTGTAGTTGAAATCATTTTTCATTGTATCCACTAAGGAACAGAAACTTACATCAAATTAAAACACACATCCGCCTGCTTGGAAATAGTATATTTTTTTTTCCTGCAGGTCAGTAAAGATTGCATTACTTTGATGTATTCCGAGACAGTAGCACAACATTTCCATGACAGAAATAAATTCTTTTACTGAAGATGATTGAAAACATCGTCCTGTGGAGTGTCCGTGGGGCTGGCCCCCAGCCAATCCCAGCAGTGTCTGTGTTGGAAGCTTTTCTCTCCCCTTTAGCATTCACACAATGGATTACATTAATACAGCACAGTTAGGATTCGCATAGATTAATAAGCAAGGGAATGAAAAGGCACATTAACGACAAAAGGCAAAGAACTGGGTATGAAGATTCGATTACTATACCTTCCACTTTGGAACTTTGTGGATTAAAAAATTAAATGAATACTCATACTATTTAATATTAAACACTTATACACAGAGAATAGGATGGAAGAAAAGTGCGGCTTGACCTAGCGAGTCTGCTGTTCACCCAATTAACCCCTGATATCCTATCGAAATCTCCAGCACATTGCAAATTGCAGTAACCATCAGAGGCTGATGTATGAAGAAGCCACAGTATCACACTCGCTGACCCCCAGCCTTGTCCCATGGTAACCCATCATTCCCTTCCAGATATCAGTTGTAGTTTGGAAGTAGTTGGAGGGTCTCTCGTTGCTCATTATCTCAGTCTTGTCCCATGATAGCCTTAGAACCACACATACTGAACCCCCCCCCCGTCATTGTTTCACTGCACTGGTATATATAGAACCACAAATATGAACCCCCAGAATTGTTCCATTACACACATAGCCAGAGAAACACACATACTGACACCCCCCCTCCAGCATTGACCTACTACATAGGTAGCCTTAGGACCACAGATACTAACCCCCGGCATTGTTCCACTATATAGTAGCCAGAGAACCACACATACTGACCTCCCAACCTTGTCCCACTGCACTAGTAGCCAAAGAACCACACATACTGACCCCCAGCCTTGTCCTACTGCACTGGTATCCATAGAATCACACATACTGACCCCCAGCTTTGTCCCACTGCACTGGTATCCATAGAACCACACATACTGACCCCCAGCCTTGTCCCACTGCACTGGTATCCATAGAACTACACATACTGACCCCCAGCCTTGTCCCACTGCACTGGTATCCATAGAACTACACATACTGACCCCCAGCCTTGTCCCATAACACTGGTATCCATAGAACCACACATACTGACCCCCAGCCTTGTCCCACTGCACTGGTACCCATAGACCTACACATACTGACCCCCCAGCCTTGTCCCACTGCACTGGTATCCATAGAACCACACATACTGACCCCCAGCCTTGTCCAGTGCACTGGTAGCCATAGAACCACACATACTGACCCCCAGCCTTGTCCCACTGCACTGGTATCCATAGAACTACACATACTGACCCCCAGCCTTGTACCACTGCACTGGTATCCATAGAACCACACATACTGACCCCCGGCCTTGTCCCACTGCACTGGTATCCATAGAACCACACATACTGACCCCCAGCCTTGTCCTACTGCACTGGTATCCATAGAACCACACATACTGACCCCCAGCCTTGTCCCACTGCACTGGTATCCATAGAACCACACATACTGACCTCCAGCCTTGTCCCATAACACTGGTATCCATAGAACCACACATACTGACCTCCAGCCTTGTCCCACTGCACTGGTATCCATAGAACTACACATACTGACCCCCCAGCCTTGTACCACTGCACTGGTATCCATAGAACTACACATACTGACCCCCAGCCTTGTCCCACTGCACTGGTATCCATAGAACTACACATACTGACCTCCAGCCTTGTCCTACTGTACTGGTACCCATAGAACTACACATACTGACCCCCAGCCTTGTCCCACTGCACTGGTATCCATAGAACCACACATACTGACCCCCAGCCTTGACCCACTGTACTGGTATCCATAGAACCACACATACTGACCCCCGGCCTTGTCCCACTGCACTGGTATCCATAGAACCACACATACTGACCCCCAGCCTTGTCTCACTGCACTGGTATCCATAGAACCACACATACTGACCCCCAGCCTTGTCCCACTACACTGGTATCCATAGAACCACACATACTGACCCCCAGCCTTGACCCACTGTACTGGTATCCATAGAACCACACATACTGACCCCCGGCCTTGTCCCACTGTACTGATATCCATAGACCCACACATACTGACCTCCAGCCTTGTCCTACTGTACTGGTATCCATAGAACTACACATACTGACCCCCAGCCTTGTCCTACTGCACTGGTATCCATAGAACCACACATACTGACCCCCGGCCTTGTCCCACTGCACTAGTAGCCAAAGAACCACACATACTGATCTCCCAGTCTTGTCCCACTACACAGGTAGTCATAGAACTACACATACTGACCTCTAAACCTTGTCCCACTGCACTGGTATCCATAGAACCACACATACTGACCCCCTAGCCTTGTCCCACTACACAGGTATCCATAGAACCACACATACTGACCCCCTAGCCTTGTCCCACTACACAGGTAGCCTTAGAACCACACATACTGACCCCCTGGTATTGTCTCACTACACAGGAGCCAGACAAACAAACTCACTAACCTCCCAGGAGTCTCAGCATTGCCTCTTTACACTGATAGCCATAGAACCACACACTGAGTCTGTATAGAGGGGACATTCTTGGGCATAGGTGAAAAATGGCAACGTTCTTATGAAAAATGTATTGGGGGTTGGCAAAAAGGTGGACTTTTTTTAGTTTCAACTAGTTGAAGAGCCCGTTACACGGGCCACAGTGCCACTGCCAGCCGGTCACGGGGCGGTCATGCACAGTAGAGACTGCCCGTTTAGCGGCTGACTGCAGCACGCACAGCACTCTCTACTGCACATGACTGCGTCGTTATACACGTTTTAGCGAATTATTATATAGGATGTGCGTGAAACTTTAAAAAAAAAAAAGCAGGAAAAAAACATGACTTTTCGACCCTTCTATACTTTTGCAATAAGCACTCAAAATAAAGTATACAAAATTCAGATATATGGAGTCGCTTGACAGAAGAAAACTCACACTCAAGCCGATAAGCCCCTCTTCCGCACAGTAGATAGCAAAAGTTCAGGTATTCCGCTGCCCTTGCCTCGCCGGAGATCCAAAACTCCTCCGTAACAAAGCCCACTTAAAGCTCCGTATAGAGAAACTGACGCTGATACCTCTCAGTATGGTAGAGTTAAAAAAGTATATAAATGATAGCATCAGAATGAAAAACATATAAGCATAGGAGATATAAATATCTATAATATTTATTACAAAAAATATATACAGCATAAATCACATAAAAAACATACACTATCTAGGTAAATAAAGGACTTAATTAAAGGACCATAAATCTACACACTCAATACTACTTCCAGCAATAACAATTAAAGATGAGCGAGCACCCCGATGCTCGGGTGCTCGGGTGCTCTGACCGAGCACCCCCTGATGCTCGAGTGCTCGGCCGAGCACCCGAGCCCCATTCAAATGAATGGGAGCACTCGAGCATTAAACCAGGCACCCCCTGCTCTGATGAGCGGAGGGTGCCTGGTCAATGTCCCCCTTCATCTCCGCTATGCCCCTCTTCCACAATGTCCCCCTTCATCTCCTATGCCATAGCGGAGATGAAGGGGGACATTGTGGAAGAGGGGCATAGCGGAGATGAAGGGGGACATTGTGGAAGAGGGGCATAGACTCTATGCCCCTCTTCCACAATGTGCCCCTTCATCTCCGCTATGCCCCTCTTCCACAATGTCCCCCTTCATCTCCTCTATGGCATAGGAGATGAAGGCGGACATTGTGGAAGAGGGGCATAGCGGAGATGAAGGGGCACATTGTGGAAGACGGGCATAGCGGAGATGAAGGGGGACATTGTGGAAGAGGGGCATAGAGTCTATGCCCCTCTTCCATAATGTCCCCCTTCATCTCCGCAATGCCCCCTTCATCTCCGCAATGCCCCCGTACCTCCATTCCCTGGTGGTCCAGCGGAGCGTCTTCGGATCTGTGCCTCTTCCGGCACAGATCCTCTTCACCCGAGCATGTCGGGCGAGCACATGGCGGTACTCGTACGAGTACCGCCATGTGCAGAGCAGAGCGATGCTCGAGCCGATCCGAGCATCGGCCGAGCACGCTCGCTCAACACTAATAACAATCAATAATACATGCATATATTCTCATAGATATATATCTATATATATAAAAGAATAAGCCTCATTGCATAATTTATGGTACCTCACACACAGAACATAATTTACGTCTCCTCAGAAAACTAACACACATTGAACAGAATGCCTCATTACATAATTTATGTCTCATTAGGAGACACAACTCCTACTGGGTGATTCAATGGGGACTTTACTGCTCCCATTGGTTGATTCAGTGGGGGCATGTTTATCATACAGGGAGTTGGCCAGCCCCCTCCAGCCCACCCACCACTATCCAACTGACAAAAAAAAATATAGCTGCCAATGGCTCTTAAAGTAGGGGATATCAATAACTTCTCCTGGTCCACACACACTCTCACTCAGGATCATGACCCCACAAACACAGTGTCACCTCCCACAGATAACTGTAACCCTCCATACACTCTGTGTCACCTCCCACAGATAATTGTAACCCTCCATACACACTGTTTCAGTACGAGGGTGTAATGTTTCCATAAAATACAAACTCAGGGATAAACTTAATAGCAACTCTTTTATTTAACGCTTTTCATCTCTTCAGTCACCTCACTAACTGTCTGTTTTCAACTGTCACTCCTCCACTTCCTGCTTCCTGATTCCCGCCCTTTCTCCTTAAAGGGACAGAGATGCTTTGCTGTATGTTACAGAGGGCAAGCCTCAAACACCACTTTCTATTTTTTCCCCTCAGCATATTGCTACTCTGCCTCAACTGAAGAGCCACCGTGTGTTATATTGCTATGTTACTTCAACTTAACCCTTTGAGTGCCAGAGGGGTACGCAACGCATTGTATGCGATACATATTTTTGCAAGAAATATTATAGATATTTACATCTCCTATACTTACATGTTTTTCTTTCTGATGCTGGAATTTATATATATTTAAGGGCCCATGCTACCATATTGAGAGGTATCAGAACCAAGTTCTATATACTGTTCCTCAGTAGTCAAAATAAAGTGTTACTATCAGTTAAAGCAAATGATTTTCAGTGGTTCTGTTTGTTAGTGGAGACAAGATGCTTCGATATAGAACACACAGGAATCTGTCTGCGGTCTGATATCCTTTTAATTGCTTGCACATTAGAATAACTCCACCGCTGTTGATTAAAACGGGTTTCATATTTGCAACCTGCGTTCGCGAGCATGCTGTTTGTTTCTATGAAGTTAATGGTCTAATATTTATGACTATGAAAGGATGTACGGTTTAATACATAATAGAAATGAGCCGTGAAGGTATCTTTCTATTTCCAGACGTAACATACAGGCATTAATTAGTCACTGGCTGTATTTAGCCAGTTTCCTCCAAGCAATGTTGATTAACTAACAGCTGAATAAAATTTGGGCTCAAGACCTTATTTAGGCAGATGCTGAAATAAAGAGGAAATTGCTTCATGTATAGAAAACATAAAAATACAGAAGGAGCTTACACAAGAGAAAGGAAAGAAGAAAGGAGGCGCTCATAGGGTAAAGGGACAGTACTACTTTGTTTTATCTTTATTTTATTTTGTAGGCATTAAAAACATGAAGAATGATATAAGTCTTATCTCTCAAACCTTTATGGTTTGAGAGATATTCACAAGCAAAGTTTCCCCTCACTGACCAAAACGGTCAAGTCTGCCATCTAGCTGTCAGATTTGGAATCCGGTCCGCAGATCAACTGGTGGCTCTTCAGCAGAGCCGAGATCGCTAGATATAAAAAAAACTGTTTCGTTGGAAGGGTCTAAAAAGTGTGCTTGCAAACCCGGCACACTTTGTAGACTATTCAAATGAAGTAGTTCTTCTTATACCTCATGATCTCGGCTCTGCTGTAGAGCCACGGCCTGTCCGCGGACCGGATTCCAAATCTGACAGCTAGATGGCAGACTTGACCATTTTGGTCAGTGAGGGGAAACTTTGCTTGTGAATATCTCTCAAACCATAAAGGTTTGAGAGATACGACTTATATCGTTCTTCATGTTTTTTTAATGCTATAAAATAAAATAAAGATAAAACGAAGTATTACTATCCCTTTAAGGAGCTGATGATAAATAAAACAATGAGAAAACCGCTATAGTCACAAATCTACCCTCAGGCTGGGAAGTAAACTGGAACCATACCAGTGGGAATAATTGCATCTTAACCTTCTGAGTGCCAGGGGGTTCCCAATGCATTGCAAAGCACTCAAAGGGTTACATTTTCTTAGTACATCAGCACCTCCTACCCTCAGGAAAAAGCTGCTCTTTCTTTGTTTAAGTGCATTGCAAATACACCTGGGAACCCTCAGGATTTTGACCAGAATCTCAGGTCTCAGGATGCAGTGCCAAATTCTCAAGGTGAGTGAGCTCAGTGTTAGCCTATACATGAGCTGCGCCGGTTGTCTGGTTCTTTAGTCTTTTGTTCCTCATGTGTGCTCAGGCAGTGAGATTTCCCATTGGTAGCACTTTAGAGGTTGTTTGTGAACTGATTGTGCACCTCTCGAAGATACCAATTAAAATATATGCTATTCTGAGATTTAAAATCAATGTTACAAAGATCTCAGGATCAGCTCATTTTATAAGTTCCCAGCTATGATTTCAAAGTAATGCTTGAAACACTCCTCTCTCTTGCACACAGTTAATATAAATTTGCCCCGGAAGGTGTCCTTCATACTGCATCAGGTACAGTTATATACTTATGGCAGAATGCAAAAAAGTGGAGCATTATTCTTTTGAGTGCCAGAGGGGTACACCATACCTCCCAACATTTCAAATTGCCAAAGAGGGACACTTGTGTTTTAGGGGGTGTTTCTGGAGGCGTGGCTGGTGGGCGGAGCATTACCAGGGATTTTTAAGCTATTTCATGACCAATTGACACCTCCTTGTGTAACCTAATAAATGACTTAGAACAAGATCAAAGTATTTTATTTACACACACTAATTTATAAACACATATACTGACATTTAAACAAACAATAATGTGAGTTTTATTGCTGTAGAGCAATGTGATACACTTATATACACACCACACAATCTGATCTCCTAAAAAGAGGGACATCAGGGTGGGAAAGAGGGACAGAGGGATTTAGGTCTAAAAGAGGGACACTTGGGAGGTATGGGTACACAACGCATTGCAAAGCAATGAGTTGCGTACCCCTCTGGCACTCAAAGTGTTAAGGGGTCAAACCATAAATGTATGTACTATTTGAAATTTCTCACTTTTTGATGAAAGAAACAGAGTAACGCCTTGATGCTGAACAACACATACTCCCAAATGAATTGCTCTGTTAGCACATGTTCCTAAATGAATGGTTAGCTCATGCTCCTGCATTAACGGCAAAATTAGCCAGATGTATTAAAAAGGTGCGCTAACCGCTTTGCTGAATTAGGCGCAATCTCTAATCCTCTCACAAAACAGAAGACAAGGAGCAGTAAACTTTTACTTATGAAAACACATATTTTACAGAGCTTTTCCTGATGAGTAAAACAAGATCACTCCCATCGCTGTCAGATGTTTTATTCAAAATTTATATCAGTTTAAATAATTAGGAAGTGAGTTTGCTGTGTTTACTTCCTGATAGTTGTAACTGACAGGAAGTGAATTTACTGTGTTTACTTCCTGATAGCTCTAACTGACAGGAAGTGACTCAGCAGTTTCTATCACATTCTATGGAGAACTGTATGTCTCTGACTTTTCTGACTTTCTTCTCCATTAGAATCTAACAGGAAATATAATTAGAATTTGACCACTAGAGGACACTGCTAATATAAAAAAACATGGGTTTAAACTGTAATAACTCTGGAAATATAAATCTCTCGGCAGTGGGACTGCCCTTATTTTAATCAATAGGAAAATCCCTACAATATATATTTTTTCATAAAAAAAAGTTTACTGCTCCTTTAAGCTACATTCACTTTTTGAAATGCATTTGCTAATTTATAAAAAAAAACGCCCAGTACAGTAACATTTTTGTGCAAATCTTTTTTCATCAAAAGTACACTGTAAATAGCAACTGAGCATGTTTATTTCATTTCACTCTTAGCTTTTGTGTCTGTTTTTTTGTTGTTATTGACATTCTGTTGTCGTCTAAAGCTAACTTCCCCCAAATGATTTCTCATTCAGACTACTGCAAACTAGGCGGAATGCATGAAATGTGTGTAATTGCTATTTACAATGTCATTTTGATGGGAAATGTGATAAGCACCAAGATGTTACTGCTGCATGTTGTTTATGAATTATCAAAAAATTGTGCCTTTTTTTTGGCGAATGCATTTCATAAAGTGGGCATGGCTAAAATGTCCACTGTTTGTTGGCAGGTTTAACGATTGCACTTAATTCAGCAAAGCCGCTGGTGTAACAAGAGGAGTAGCAGGGGTCGCACCTGCAACCGGACCCGTCACTCCAAGGGCCTGGTCACCCCCTCCGACCTCCTGCCCGGCACCCGAGACACTGACCTGTAGCAGCTGTGCTCCCTCTTCAGAACTCTAGTAATGCAGAGCGCTGGGAGATTACATCATCTCCCAGCGCTCTGCAATACTGAAGAGAGGATCGCGCGGGAGCGCCATCTGTATAGAGGTCTGTGCAAAAGGAGGCAAAGACCTCTCTTGCCATGCCACTGGACCACTAGGGAGGTAGGAGATGGACACTGGGGGGGGTCAATAGGGGCAATGTGGAGGTGGAGATTGGGTAATGTGGAATCAATATGGAGACTGGGGGCAATGTAGAGGCAATGTGTGAAGACTGGGTGGCAGTGTTGAGGCAATGTGGAGATTAGGGGCAATATGGAGGCAATGTGTGAAGATTGGGGGGCAATGTGGAGGCAATGTGGAGATTAGGGGCAATATGGAGGCAATGTGTGAAGATTGGGGGGCAATGTGGAGGCAATGTGGAGATTAGGGACAATATGGAGGCAATGTGTGAAGATTGGGGGGCAGTGTTGAGGCAAAGTGGAGATTGGGAGCAATGTGGAGGCAATGTTGAGACTGGGGTGCAATGTGGAGGCAATGTGTGAAGATTGGAGGGCAGTGTTGAGGGCAATGTGGAGGCAATGTTGAGATTGGGGGGCAACGTGGAGGGAATGTATGAAGACTGGGGGCAGTGTTGAGGCAATGAGGAGGCAATGTGAAGATTGGGGGCAATATGGAGGCGATGTGTGAAGATTGGGGGCAGTGTTGAGGCAATGTGGAGACTGGGGGGCAATGTGGGGGGGCTCATGGCACGATCTGTACCAGAACCCGGTGGCTTCTAGTTACTCCACTGAGCAAAGCAGTCAGCTCACATTATCATACGTCTGACTGATTGTGGCGTGCATTGAGGTGCGCGTGATAACGTTGCTGTTAATGTAGGAACATTTTCTAACTGTACTGCATCAGTATGTTTATTGCATCAAACCGTGAGTAACAGCAAATAGAGCATAAGTTTATAACTATCATGAAATACCTATTCCACTTCTGTTCTATTGCAGTTCAAACGTCAATTTTTTAGGTGCAGTATCACAGTGGCCTGAAATGTTACAGTGGTGCTGTTCTTACACCAACTTATGGATAGGTCTGGTCAGTTGGCCATAAGTCTCCATAGGATGGTGTAGCAACAGCGCCACTGTACAATTTCAGGCCATTGTGATATTACGCCTAAAAAATTTCACGTTTGAGCTGTAATAACTTTTGAATAAAAGACCTCTCAGAAGTAGTAATACTCTTATTTTACTTCAGAGGATAAGTCCTACAATATATACTTTTTAACATTTTAAGCATTACTATCCCTTTAAGGTGCAGTCTGTTTGCCCTAGAATTGCTCAACTCTTATTACATCTGTCTAAAGATCCTATATGTAATAAAACTGCCTCTGAAAATCATAGGGCAAATAGGTAATGCACCTAATTTATTAATGCATTAAGCACCAGCAGTGTTCTTGTTATTCAGCTAAAAAAATGGCTTTTTAACTCCTTAAAGACCCGTGACGGTCCTGGCAAGTCATGGAATTCCTGGGTCGCCACTTGGCTGCATGCCGCTCGGCAATACGGGAATCCACTGGAGCTCAATAAAAAATAATGCCCCGTGGTCCTTAACAGCCATCCACGTGCTTCGCTGGCTGGTCATTAAGGGGTTAAAAATATGTATGGCATCTAAAAAAAAATGCAGCTTTATAGACTTTTTCTTTAGAAAATGTTTTACCAGGAAGAATACATTGAGATCTCTCTCATTTTCGGGTATGTTATCACTTTTACAGTAAGAAGTTACATATTTACACAAAATAGAGCAACAATAAAAAAAGGTGATTTTTTTAATACAATTGTGGAATGCAGTCCATAGACCAGACAGATAACAGCAGGGGACAATCGTCTTCCTATGAGAACAATGAAATCCCTGCCCCCCTTGACAAGTTTTTCAGGTTTTTCCCTTATCTTAATTGAAGATTGTCCCTGGGCACCTCCCTTCTGATCTGGCTGAGCAGTGTTACATCAGTAAAAGGGGTGGGAGGTGGATACTTTATCATTGAATTACTCTTGAAATACAACTCTGACAGAATTGAAATAACACTCTCCAAAGTACAAATACTATGATGATTAATTAGAGCTGCTTTTATTATGAAACATTACTATCCCTTTAACATCTTGTGACATGCCAGGACCGTCATACGCTGGACTGGACCTTACAGACCGGTGACGGATGGACTTGGCATGTCATGGAATTCTGGGATGGCAGCGCAACGGTACTTACGCTGGATAATACTACTGTTTCTAAACTTATCACTATATGAATAATCATTGGTGGGGCTTTATTTGGGGTGATAGTTCCCATTTAACCCCTTAACGACCCTTGATGGTCATAGTACGTCAAGGGTCGATCTGCACGCCGTTCGGGGAGTCCGGAACCGGAAAAAGAAAAAAAAAAAAAATGCTCCGCAGTCTTTAAGTTGTGTCGCCGCAATGATCGGTCGTTCGTTAAGGGGTTAAAGAAAGCTGATTTCCATCCAGGTCAGTGACCGGTAACAGTACATTTTCTTGACATTTTGTCCACCAAGAAAAGATGATCTGACGCCTTTGTTTTTATCAAATCAGCTCCATACTTGTAAAGCACAATGTTATTAAATCGACCCTTCAGTATCTATTATTCTGTTAGTCTGGGGAACTGTGGTGAATCCGATTTGAAGGGATGAAAACAAATTCAGACGTTTCTGTTTGAATCAATGATCCTCACCAGCCCAGAGGACGTTTCTCCTCCCAGACCAGCTTGTTAGATTGGATCTTTCATTAGCGTCGCTGACAAGGTGAATCCGGCCGGTCTCAGAGCCGTATCAGAGAGTCAATCAAGAGATCTCTTGTTGTACAGGTCAGTGCCCCCCTATAACAAGGAGTGGAAGGGATTGAGTAAACAGATTGATGGATTATTACTGCCCGTCTCGCTTGGTGTCTTTTTACCGACACGTAAGGGAACATTATGTGCAAAGGACAAAAGAAACGATTCTCCATCATACTAACTGATCCATTGCGGAGAAATAAAATTTCCTGTTGAACACTTTGAATGCCGTTGCGTTGGATACCTTCCTGGAGCTCAAAGGGTCAATTAAAATCAGTGGGTGCTTTGGAAAGCTCTTTCAAAATCACTTATTTGTTTCAATGTGTCTGTTCCACTTCAACCCTTTAACCCATTCAGTGCCGAAGGGGTACGCAACGCATTTCAAAGCAATGTGTTGCGTACCCCTTTGGCGCTCAAAGGGTTAATCGCCAGAGGGGCTCCCAGTGCTTTCTGAAACAATGTGCTGGACACCCATTTGGCAGCCAGTGGTTAATACAAGTGAGTCGCTACTGCTTGTATGAAATAAGTCAACTGTCATGCATTCTTCTAAATTGTTCGGGGGGTGGGGGGGGCAGGCTGCATGCTCCAGACAGAGACCCACGAACATACCTGGGAACTTTGAAAGGCTTTCTCCCCAGAGGGTAGTCCTCTGGTGCTGTAGGAGGTGAGAAAAATGACGCAAATCGCTGCAAAAAGGGGCAGGGCTTGATGTGAGTGTGGGGGGGCTTAACAGGTTGACACCAGTGGCTAACAATAGGGGTTGCAGGGGTCGCACCTGTGACCGGGCCCGTCACTCCAGGGGCTCGGCCGCCCCCTGCGACCCCCTCGCCCGCAGCAACTCCCACTACGGCCACTGGTTGTAGTAATACAGAGCGCTGGGAGATGACATCATCTCCCAGCCTCTGCATTACTAGAGCGGCGCGCGGGAGCTTCAGTTGTAGAGATCTGTGTTGAAGGAGGCACAGATCTGTGTGTCAAACCACGCCGCTAGACCACCAGGGACTGGAGGTAGGGGGCATTGTGGAGATGAAGGGGGCATTGTGGAAGGGGCAATTTGGAGATTGGGGGGCATTGTGTGCAGATGAAGGGGCAATGTGGAAGTGGCACTGTGGAGATGAAGGGGACATTATGGAGTTGAAGGGGGCATTGTGGAAGGGGCAATTTGGAGATATGGGGGCATTGTGGAGATGGGGCAATGTGGAGACGAAGGGGCAATTTGGAGATGAAGGTGGCATTGTGGAAGGGGCAATTTGGAGATTGGGGGGCATTGTGTGCAGATGAAGGGGGCATTGTGGAGATGAAGGGGACATTGTGGAGATGAAGGGGACATTGTGGAAGGGGCATTGTGGAGATGGGGGCAATGTGGAGATTGGGGGGCAATTTGGAAATTGAGGGGCAATGTGGGTGAGGGGGTCTGGGGCCAATGTGGTCGGGGGGGGGGCATGGCAATTCTTGCACCAGGGCCCGGTGGCTTCTAGTTACGCCTCTGGTTGACACTGACAGTGAAAGAAGGCTGGGGAAGGCGGAACACAGGGGGAAATAGCAGAAGTGGGCAGAGTTTCAGTAGAAACTCCCCACATCTGGAGACTCAGCCTCTGCCCCAGAGACCCAGTAAAGCAGTGTCAAGACCGGAGTCTCCGGGGCAAATCCGGAGAGTTCCCAGGTATGGCCACGACAGAAACCCTCAGCCACCACTTTCCTCTGAAAATGAGGCGACCATTTGAAAGACTTCCTCTGTCCCTTGTGTAAAAAAAAAAAGAACACCGTGCATGGTTCTGAATGTACAGCTAGATCTGCGAGTGCAGTTACAGGGATCATTACAACGAGCGCGAGTCTGACAAGGATCATTGTGCAGACAGGGAGCGCTGGAACCCATCATTCAGGGGAACTGGCTGCTTCATTCGACTTCCTGTGAGGGTTCTGCGGACATTTTTCCATGGCGTGGGGAGCCCCCCAGATCACTTAAAATGGCTCCATGATTTTTCACTTATTGCAAAGAAATAATGGCACGTTAATATGCTGGTAGTAGCATCCATCTTATTAATGCTGCATATCATGTCCATGGAGGCGGACATGATGATTCTTTGAAGGCAGGCGCCAAGACCCCTAACTCCTCCTACTGCAGGCTTCTTAAGAACTTGGGTTCCTGGATTCCAGCAACAAAGAACAATTTCTACCTCCGTGGAATTGAAGCAACATTTCCCAGTGCTTTAGAGATTTTTCTCTAATATTCATGGGATTTAAAAAAACAAAAACATTTAAAGCACAACTAACACTGCTAGAAAACTTGCCCCCTAATAATTCCCCATCTGGGGACTAGCTGCTCAGTAGCGCTAGTAGCCAGAATTATTACTGCGTTAACGAGAATTATCCATTGTTCCCGGGCTGACAGGCAGGACCGAGCACAGACATCTTTCCATAGTGACGTCTGCGTATCTGCGCTGTTAGTCCCTTTTGGAGCCGAATGGCTCCTAGCAACGCCTCCTAGAGCCGGCTGGGACTGACAGCGCAGGCGTCACTATGGGAAGATGTCTGCACTCCGTCCTGCCTGTCAACCCAGGAACAGTGTATAATTCTCATTAACGCGGTAATAATTCTGGTGACTAGCGCTACTGAGCAGCTAGTCACCAGATGGGTAATTATTGGGGCGCAAGTTTTTTGCGGTCGTAGTTCCACTTTAACTCCTTATGGACCAGGTGACGTGCTATGACCATCATGTAGTTTATACCCTTAAGGATCAGTGATGGTCATAACATGTCCACCCTAATGTGGCTCCGGTACACGCAACAGGTCATGTGTACTGGGGTGTCGGCAAGGATCAAAGCGCACTTAAGGGAAGGTTACTTGCCTGGACCGCTGGTCTTTAAGGGGTTACATCACTGGTAATTTTAGGAATTTTTATTTGTCCACTAGGGTGCCGTTTGTCTACCCTCATTCTTGTGCCTTTGTCCATACGACCCTATATTTCAGTGATGCAAATGTCTTAACCCTTTGAGTGCCAAAGCAATGCGTCGCACACCCCTCAGACACTCAAAGCCTTAACGAAAACAATAACAGTTTTTGAAATTACATTTCCCCTTTAACAAGGAGTAGATGAGGATGATACAAGTCTATAGGAAGCCTCTGATAGGTACAATATCCACTCATACCCGCCTCATGCTCCTTTGGGGAAAATTACAGACAGCAGGCGATCACAGGTCACCATTACACATTTATGACTGGCTAACAGATATGTAATTAAGTCTGCAAATAATTGCATTTACAATGCAGAGAACGCAGCTCTCCATTATAAGCCTTTTATTTGGCTTCTGTTATATCCACAAGCCCCGCGATGAAAGACCACAGGAAGAATAAGTGAAAGCGTAACCACACAGTCTAATTAACGCTCCAGTCCGTCATGAGAATGACAGCTGATAATACAGGCCATATGCATGAGCAAGAATTGGAGAAAAGCTGTTGCAAATCAGCTGCAGATTAAGGAACAAATGAAAAACAAAAATCTCATTGATTTAAATGGAGCTTTTAACCTATGTAATGCATTGGAATCCTCTCTAGCAGTGATCATAAGGTAATTACGCTGCTGTCGATAATGAAACTACTGGCATCTGCCACTGTCTATTCCAGATCATTTATTAAAGGAGCAGTAAACATTTTTTTTATGAAAACACATATTTTATAGATCTTTTCCTGCTGAATAAAACAAGGTCACTCCCACTGCTGTCAGATGTTTTGTTCAACATTTATAGCAATTTAAATAACCAGGAAGTGAATTTACTGTGTTTACTTCCTGATAGTTCTAACTGACAGGAAGTGAATTTACTGTGTTTACTTCCTGATAGTTCTAACTGACAGGAAGTGAATTTACTGTGTTTACTTCTTGATAGTTCTAACTGACAGGAAGTGACTCAGCAGTTTCTATCACATTCTATGGAGAACTGTATGTCTCTGACTTTTCTGACTTTCCTCTCCATTAGAATCTAACAGGAAAACTAATTAGAATTTGACCACTAGAGGGCACTGCTAATGTAAAAAAACATGGGTTTAAACTGTAATAACTCTGGAAATATAAATCTCTCAGCAGTGGGAGTACCCTTATTTTACTCAGTAGGAAAATCCCTACAATATATATTTTTACATAAAAAAAGTTTACTGCTCCTTTAAGTTACACAAAGCGGTGTCAACAGGTCATGAAATCACCTATAAATTCATGGTACTGCCCCCACCCACCAGCCACACCCCCAGTAACGCCCCCTAAAACAAAAGTGTCCTTCTTTGTCCATTTGAAATGTTGGTAGGTACGGGACTCTTCAAAGCAAGCAGCCTGGAAATTCGTAGTGAGAGTAATTTTGTGTTTTAGTATATTACAGACGGTTTACTTTTAAAAGGTTGCACGCAAAAGATCGTGCAACCAAATGATAGAGTTACCATGTCACCATAATATATAAAGGTAGACATGAGAATCTCGCACTGCATGACAGCGCAAGATTCTCATGTTGAGTACTGAAAGGTCACATGCTGCCCTGGATGCATCCTGTAACCTTTTTTTTAAAATTTTTTTTCATATTCTTGATCTCCTTCTCTGGCTTACACTCGTGCTTTCTTGCTACATTTAAAGGGATAGTAATGTTTCATAATAAAAGCAGCTCTAATTAATCATCATAGTATTTAGACTTTGGAGAGTGTTATTTCAATTCTGTCAGAGTTGTAGTACAAGAGTAATTCAATGATAAAGTATCCCCCTCCCACCCCTTTTACTGATGTAACACTGCTCAGCCAGATCAGCAGGGAGGTGCCCAGTTAGACTGCAGAGAGGGAAAATCTTCAATTAAGATAAGGGAAAAACCTGAAACACTTGTCAAGGGGGGCAGGGCTTTCATTGTTCTCATAGGAAGAAGATTGTCCCCTTCTGTTATCTGTCTGGTCTATGGACTGGATTCCACGTCTGAGAAGAGATGGCTTACACTAGGTAAAAGGGGCGGGAGGGGAAACTTTGCTTGTGAATATCTCTCAAACCATAAAGGTTTGAAAGTTAAGACTTATATCGTTCTTCATGTTTTTTTAATGCCTCCAAAATAAAATAAAGATAAATTAAAGTATTACTATCACTTTAATAAAGCAATAAGTGTAATTAAATTCATACAATGCAGCAGAGCCTCACCTAGCCCACCGACTCTTTGCTCTCCTTCTGTAAACAGACGTCCTGGGCAGCAAGATGGGAGCAGCAGTACAACTACTAGGTGAGGCTCTGCTGCATTGTGTGACTATAATGGCACTTATTGCTTTATTAAATGTGTCAGGGAATATTGGGGTGGTGTGCAGTATGTGATACAGCGGGAGGCCAGTAGATATTGAAAATATGTAGATAACACAGTTATAACACAGGACATTTTTTCTGCTTTTTACATCATAACCCCATGGATAAGAGCCATCTCTTGGAGATGTTTTCAGTATCCAAAGGAGTTAAGCTATGTCTAGGAAAAATATACATAATATAATTTACAAAATGTAGAGAACATATGAGACTGAAGAAATACTTTTTACCATTTGTTGGAAAATTCCATTTCATTCTAATTATATATATATTTTTTTTTTCTCCGCAGTAAAGATGATACAGAACATTTCATTGATTTTCTCATTTTGCTAAACTGTTAATTTTGGGAAAGTTACACACCAGTGGGAAAAACCCATTACAGAGAAAATAACAAAAAAAAAAACTAAAAATCTATGTACCACTATATATTCCTATCAAACTTTACATTCAATTTAAAAAAGTCATTATTTGCAAATGCTTTCAGGCAAAGAGTAACATTTAAAGGCCTGGGAGGATTCGCTTCCTAATCTGCTTGTTCTACCAATGGGACTTTTCTGAATTTCACAAGCTCTAAAATGCAGTCAGAGCAAATAGCTATATTTTTACAGTAATATTCTAAATGAATGCAAACTCTAACTTCCCCTTATCTTGTTAACTATTTGGATGCTGAAGATATCATAGTATAAATAATTTAACTTGTAAGTGCCGAAAACAGCACATTCTGGTGGCATGTCCTGGATAGGGGGACCACATTTCAGTTCAGCATTCCCCACAAGCCCTATGAAGGGGAAACATGTCTGGGCTGTAGGGTAGAAGAAAGCCCCTTTGATATTGGCTGGACAGGCAGGATATTGGGGGGGGGAGAAAGGTTAGGGTCTATATATATAGGATTGTTGTAACATACCACTTCCTCTTGGGATCCTCGTGGGACACAGCCTCACCCCTCCCTACCTTTGTTTTGGTGTGGCCGGTTTGTGTGGTCACTGGGATTCAGGTCGTAAAGCACTTGTGGTTTTTTTTTGTCACAGCTTTGTCGAGGGTGACAACACATCCCAGAATGCCCGGGACTGTCCTTTATTGGGGGTCTGTGTCCCGCGTCCTGGAACACCCCCCATCGGGACAACAAAGAGTCCTGGAATTGAGCAACACGCGCCAGTCCAGCCAGCCAATGAAATGTATTTGCTATATGGTCCTCATTGGCTGGCTGAGCCAGCCAATGAAGACCATATAGCAAATACATTTCATTGGCTGGCTGGACTGGTGCATGCGAGACAGCTGGGATGGAGCAGGTATGCTGTCGCTGCAAGTGAGACCCGCGGCTGAGGCTCCCGCCGGCGCTGACCATCTTTCTGAGGCTGTTCCCACTGGGATCTCTTACTACGTCAGCCTCAGAAAGATGGTCAGCGCCGGCAGGAGCCTCAGACGCGGGACTAGGGTGACCACATGTCCCGGAATGGCAGAATGGAAATGTGGTCACCCTAGCTTGCCAAGGGGTGCAATGGTTAAAACAATTGTGGGGTATATATTGTAACAGGGAGTTGTGAGGCCAGCGGCCTAGGAAATACACCAGGTTTAGTCATTGCCCCCCATCGAGCTGCACAGACCAGCTAATGGGGTGTGGTGGGGTGGATTAAGTATTGGGCTGAGCTTTATGCTCAGTATGGGTGGGACAGAGTTATGCCCCTATTATTCGTGGCAAGGGTTAAAAAAAACAGATTGTTGTATTGTAATGTTTTCAATAAAGCTGTGGCCTGTTTTCATCCATAATATGGTCTCTGTGTCCTACTTGAACATTACCGCAGGCCCAAGACATGCCATTCAGGGGCATTGCAGAGAGAAGAGCGCAATACAGACTTCCAAACACTAGAGGGAGAAATACACATTGACTGGTATGACATAAAGCGGTGCCTGTGGTGGGCTACAAGAAAATGCACATCAAGCCCAAAGCAATTGCACTGCCAGCTCTGATTGATGTCAGTGTTAAGGCTCAGTTCTCTCTGTCATACTTAGAGCTCTGTCTGGAAGTCATTTTTCTGTAGCCCAGTAGAGACATCACTTTGTGACAGTAGTCTATAGGACGTTCTTCTTATGGTGTTTAGACCTCTGAGTTCAGGAACCTTCATTCCGGGACCTTGTACTGTCCCAGATGGGGGCTGTAAAATCCGGGACATGTGGTCACCCTAATCCAGGGCCTCTCCTATCTGACCTGGAGATGCCATTTTAGAATACATTAAGGAGAAGTACATGTTTGTATGAAAAAGAAATATATATATATTGTAAACAGGATTCCAAGTTCTACACACTCCTGAAATCCACCAACTGGCTAAGAATACAAACGAAAGTTATTGACATTATATTAACTTATATATATATATATATATATATATATATATATATATATATATATATATACTAGTGTAAAAGCCCATGTACACGGGCCAAGGTCTGGGAGATGTTAACCCTTGTAACCGGCACTCGAAGGGTTAAAAGGCTGCCACTCACATGATGCGCTGTAGAGACTGCCCGAACACACAGAATGCTCCCAGCACAGAACTCCCAGCATTCCGCAAAGAATGCTCCCTGCACCGAACTCCCAGCATTCCACACAGAATGCTAACAGCACAGACCTCCCAGCATTCCACACAGAACGCTCCCAGCACAGAACTCCCAGCATTCCACACAGAATACTCCCAGCACAGAACTCCCAGCATTCCACACAGAATGCTCCCAGCACAGAACTCCCAGCATTCCGCACAGAATGCTCCCTGCACAGAACTCCCAGCATTCCACACAGAATGCTCCCAGCACAGAACTCCCAGCATTCCGCAAAGAATGCTCCCTGCACCGAACTCCCAGCATTCCACACAGAATGCTCCCAGTACAGATCTCCCAGCATTCCACACAGAATGTGCCCAGCACAGAACTCCCAGCATTCCTCACAGAATGCTAACAGCACAGACCTCCCAGCATTCCACACAGAACGCTCCCAGCACAGAACTCCCAGCATTCCACACAGAATACTCCCAGCACAGAACTCCCAGCATTCCACACAGAATGCTCCCAGCACAGAACTCCCAGCATTCCGCACAGAATGCTCCCTGCACAGAACTCCCAGCATTCCACACAGAATGCTCCCAGCACAGAACTCCCAGCATTCCGCAAAGAATGCTCCCTGCACCGAACTCCCAGCATTCCACACAGAATGCTCCCAGTACAGATATCCCAGCATTCGGTACACAATGCTCCCAGTACAGAACTCCCAGCATTCCACACAGAATGCTCCCGGCACAGAACTCCCAGCATTCCCCACAGAATGCTCCCGGCACAGAACTCCCAGCATTCCACACAGAATGCTCCCAGTACAGAACTCCCAGCATTCCACACTGAATGCTCCCAGCACAGAACTCCCAGCATTCCGCACAGAATGCTCCCAGCACAGAACTCCCAGCATTCTGCACAGAATTCTCCCAGCACAGAACTCCCAGCATTCCACACAGAATGCTCCCAGTACAGAACTCCCAGCATTCCACACAGAATGCTCCCAGCACAGAACTCCCAGCATTCCACACAGAATGCTCCCAGCACAGAAGTCCAGCAGTATCTACTGCGCATGACGGCTTTTGACAAACATCCTAGTGAATTATTATACAGGATATATATATAGATACTAAAAAAGGTATATATATATATATATATTATATATATATATATATATATATATATAATTAATATCAATTAAAATAAAAAAACAACTCCACACCAAGAGGAAAAAGCAGCTAAAAGGATATAAAATATAAAAAGACAGACAATGATGGTATCAAATATAAGAAACAGGTAATAAATTCAAAAATTGTTAAGTGTTAATTGTCCATATTCTTTTGTTAAGATGAATACATGTATGTGAGATGAGGATGAGATGAAATCAGGATGAAGATGGAATGATGATGATGATGATGATGAATGGAATGACTTATATTTAGTGAAGCTGCAGGTTGGAGTTGATGGTGTAGTCTAGTCCACTGGAGAGGCAAACTGGGTCTGTAACAACTCAATATACATCGCAGAGGAAGCCCCAGATATACAGCGCAGAGTATACGCTGCGAAAATGCATTTGGGCTAGTCTGTAGCCCTTTTCAGAGTGTGGGTCCCTCTCCACAACCCCTGTAAGTTTCTTCTGTTCCACCCCCTCAGCATCCCGCTTGATGGAGGAGTTTGGCTTCCCAGTTGATCACACCATGACGCACTACTCCTCTGTGCCAGGAGAACACACTAGACTGGCACAATTACCCTTCTTCAGTGGACTAAACCTCTGCTGTAGAAGGAACTTGCTTTTCTTCGCTTTGATGTTTAAATGGATAGTAATACTTCATTTTAACTTTATTTTATTTTGTAGGCATTAAAAAAACACGAAGAACGATATAAGTCTTATCTCTCAAACCTTTATGGTTTATGAGATATTCACAAGCAAAGTTTCCTCTCCCGCCCCTTTTACCTAGTGTAAGCCATCTCTTCTCAGATGTGGAATCCAGTCCATAGACCAGACAGATAACAGCAGGGGACAATCTTCTTCCTGTGAGAACAATGAAAGCCCTGCCCCCCTTTGACAAGTTTTTCAGGTTTTTCCCTTATCTTAATTGAAGATTGTCCCTCTCTGCAGTCTACCTGGGCACCTCCCTTCTGATCTGGCTGAGCAGTGTTACATCAGTAAAAGGGGCGGGAGGGGGATACTTTGTCATTGAATTACTCCTGAACTACAACTGTGACAGAATTGAAATAACACTCTCCAAGGTCCAAATACTATGATGATTAATTAGAGCTGCTTTTATTATGAACATTACTGTCCCTTTAAAGTGCCTCAAACTCCATCAGCAGGAGAACTGCATCACTTCTCAGGACCACAGTGTACCAAGATGAATAGTCAGGAGGATGACACCACTGGTTAACAGGGAGAGGGACCCTGTGATACACATGAAGCCCAAGCAGGGCAGATGTGAGTGCAATACCTTATTTGCTTTTATTCCACTTTTTTTTTAAAGCGGAACTACCACCCGACACAATCTTTATCTTCACTAATTCCCCATCTGGCGACTAGCTGCTTAGTAGCGCTAGTCGCCAGAATAATGACCTTATTTAATAGATTTCTCCTCTCTTCCATGGGTGACAGGCATTTTTCATATGTGACCAATTTTATAAGGATGATAGGGGAACTCTACACTGAAACGGTTAAAGTCTTAAGTTAAAAAAAAAAAGTTAAAAAAAAATAACCCAAAAAACAATATTATAGAAAGGTATGACCCCTCTAATCATTATCTACTCACAATGCAGAGAGGAAAACACAGAGAAATTAAAGAAAACAAATATATGTCAAGTGGTAAAGTCTTCATTAAACAGGAAAGTGGAGATAATTATCAAATCACCTTTATTTATGATTCTCACTTAAAGGGAGACCAGCGTGCATTACTAATGCTCATTATCTCTCCTCTCCAAAGAACTTCCTGCTGTGAGCCCAGGGAGTGGGGGGAAATAGACGGATTTATCTATACCAGAATACAACTCACATAATACTTCTTATGTACAAAATGTATGAGGCGCCATTCTGGAGCAAACTAACTGTATTAAGCGGCAATAATAAAGCCTACCACTGATTTAAATTGGGTTTTAACCCTTTGAATGCTAGAGAGGTCTCCATCGCATTGAGGAGCAATGCGTTGGTGACCTCTCTAGCATTCAAGGAGTTAAAGACCACTTAAAGGTCAAGGTCAATACAAAGAACTATCCAGTGAATTATATACGCAAAGAGCTGAGCTACGAACGAGAGGTCATCCATTAAGACTAGAGGAAAGGAGTTTTTCGACTAAAACAAAGGCAGGGATTTTTTTACAGTAAGGGCTGTAAAGCTATGGAATTCTTCGCCTCGGGATGTTGTGCTTGCAGATACTGTAACTGCTTTCAACAAAAGGTAATGGATACCTATCTAGCACAGAGCAATATTGAGAATTATGACAGTTGGCTTCAATGCAGGCAGATTGTTGATCCAGGGAAATATCTGACTGTCATTTGGAATCAGGAAGGAATTTTTTACCCACTTGGGGCTTAATCAGGAATGGCTTCAATGGTATCAACAGGGGTGTTTTGGCATTGCCTGGACTTGATTCACACATGTCTTTTTTCATCCTCATCAACTATGTTACTATGTAAAGTGTTAGCCAACCTCTTCTTTGACTTTACATTTCAGCAAGTGCAAACTGTCTTTCCTTTTCATCAGTTATTTATTCTTCATCTTTGCATATTATTTTCCACTTGTATGATCCCGACAGAGACCTCCCTGAATTTCCAGATAGCTTTCTGTCAAGGACTGTAAAAAAAAGCAAGGATAGTGATACAATGTTTCACTACACCTTCAGGAGAAAAGCCTGCTTCCTCGATAGCAGACAGAGAGCACTGAGTGCTGCAAGGATAGGGCTACTAAAATGGTGACTGGTTTACAGGAAAAGAAATATCAGGATAAACTAAAGGATCTGAACATGTATAACTTGGAGGAGAGGAGAGAGAGGGGGAATATGATAGAAACATTCAAATACTTGAAGGGATTCAACAAAGTGCAGGAGGGAAGTATATTTCAAAGGAGTAAAACTGTTAGGACAAGAGGCCATAGTCTAAAACTAAAGGGACACAGGTTTAGATGTAATGTAAGAAAGTTTTACTTCACAGAGAGGATAGTAGATAAGTGCAATAGCTCACCAGCAGAAGTGGTAGAGGTTAATACAGTGAAGGAATGTAAGCATGCATGGGATAGGCATAAGGCGGTCCTGAACATAAGACAAGAACAAGGACCAAAAAAGGTTTGAGGTTTTTACAGTAGGAAAATGGGCGACTAGATGGGCCGAATGGTTATCTGCCGTCAGCTTCTATGTTTCTATTCTGTGTTACTTTGTATCACTGCCCTTGCTTTAACACATTCTGACATGAAAGCTCCCTGACAATGGCATAAAACTAATAATAATTATAAATAAAAATGAAAATATCTAAATAAAAACTGGCAACTTGACATTACATATTATGCACCAACAGAATATGTAAAGTCTAAAATGAGGCTGACTGTCACATTAAATCATTGGGAGATTTGAGGATGATTCTCAGTAGGGTCTAGATGAGCAAGCTGTGATTAAAGGGTTAGTAATGCCCAAAATAAAGTTTATTCTATATGTTAGATTTACAAAAATAAATTATTTGGAAAAAGTCCTATCTCTCATACCTTTATGGTTTGAGAGATATCCTCCGCTAAAGTACCCCTTCTTCTGATGTCAGCTGTAAAGCCGACAGAAGGAGATCCGTGTCAGCCGACACGAGGAGGCTCTTCAGCAGAGCCGCAATAGCGCAATTTAAAAATAATTACTTCTTTGGAACAGTCTACAAGGTGTCCTGGTTTGCAAGCATACTTTTTAGACTGTTCCAAAGAAGTATTTCTTTTTAAATTGCGCTATTGCAGCTCTGCTGAAGAGCCTCCTCGTGTCAGCCGTCACGGATCTCCTTCTGTCAGCTTTACAGCTGACGTCAGGAGAAGGGGTACTTTAGCGGAGGATATCTCTCAAACCAGGGGAGGGCTGGCAACATACAGCCTAGGGGCCAAATACAATTAAGTGGCCCATATCCACTATCGTCCAAGCCCATTGTCCCAGCCCACCCCTGTTTCCTTAATTTTAAAATTGTCCTTAATGCTGTAAATTAAAGCAAGTGATACCACAGAGCTTACTGTTGAAATGGGGCTATATTAGTGATAATGCAGTGCTTACAATTTAAACCTGCGAGTGCCAGAGGGGTACACAACACATTGCTTTTTCAATGCCTTGTGTACCCCTCTGGCACTCAAAGGGTTAAGTAAAGATACAACAGTGATGCCATAGAGCTTGCAAGGGAAATGGATTATTCTACTAGTGCAGCTATGTTTGGATTGTAGCTCTGCGGTATCACTTGCATATAGATTCATTTCATAAGTTCTGTGGTATCACTAGTGTAGCTCCATTTACAGCAGCAAGTGGGAGACTGAGTGAGGTACTGGCCCACCGGCCCAGACACATGGCCAGCCCAGGGGGCAATTGGCCCACCAGCCCAGATACATGGCCAGCCCAGGGGGCAATTACCCCCCTACCCCCCAGGCCAGCCCTCTCCTGTTTCAAATCATAAAGGTATGAGAGATAGGACTTTTCCCAAACACTTTATTTTTTGTAAAATCTAACACATAGAATTAACTTTATTTTGGGCATTACTAACCATTTAAGCAGCTGTTGATTGGACTACAACTTAGGCTGAACAGGGGCCAAAAAAATGAAAACTGCAGGGCTGCCCTGATTTCAGTGAAGCGCTGGAATATGAATATTATCTGTGTGTCCCTGGTCAGTCTACTGCAACTCCAAAACAATGTCTGCCGAGGCTGATGGGATTTGCAGCTCAACAATGGCCGGCTAGCCACACGTTGACCCCCAGCAGCCCTACAGGGTATATGTGATTACTAAACACCACTGCAATAGTACAAAGTGAAGCTTAAAGGAGCAGTAAACTTATTTTAATGAAAACACATATTTTACAGAGCATTTCCTGCTGAATAAAACAAGGTCACTCCCATCGCTGTCAGATGTTTTATTCAAAATTTATAGCAGTTTAAATAATCAGGAAGTGACTTTACTGTGTTTACTTCCTGATAGTTCTAACTGACAGGAAGTGAATTTACTGTGTTTACTTCCTGATAGTTCTAACTGACAGGAAGTGAATTTACTGTGTTTACTTCCTGATAGTTCTAACTGACAGGAAGTGAATTTACTGTGTGTTTACTTCCTGATAGTTCTAACTGACAGGAAGTGACTCAGCAGTTTCTATCACATTCTATGGAGAACTGTATGTCTCTGACTTTTCTGACTTTCCTCTCCATTAGAATATAACAGGAAATCTAATTAGAATTTTACCACTAGAGGGCACTGCTAATGTAAAAAAACATGGGTTTAAACTGTAATAACTCTGGAAATATAAATCTCTGGGCAGTGGGAGTACCCTTATTTTACTCAATAGGAAAATCCCTACAATATATATTTTTTCATAAAAAAAGTTTACTGCTCCTTTAAGCAACTGTTGATTGGACTACAACTTAGGTTGAACAGGGGCCAAAAAAAATGAAAACTGCAGGGCTGCTCTGATTTCAGTGAAGCGCTGGAATATGAATATTATCTGTGTGTCCCTGGTCAGTCTACTGCAACTCCAAAGCAATGTCTGCCGAGGCTGATGGGATTTGCAGTGCAACAATGGCCGGCTAGCCACACGTTGACCCCCAGCAGCCCTACAGGGTATATGTGATTACTAAACACCACTGCAATAGTACAAAGTGAAGCTTAACAGCAACAATATATCATCTTTATGCCTCGGGATGTAACTGTCTGTTAGAGGCTTCAATAGCCCTAAAAGCGTGAGCGTTAAGGAATCCATGAATATTTTTCACGTTCAGCCAATAATAGGTATGAAAACCTTGAAAGAATCTAAACATGTACTGTGTGATTTACAGCCAACGGCTGGTGAGAGTCTGGAATATCAATGGCGTCCCGCTGAGACGCTACACCCCCTCCTATTCTTCTCTCTGAAGCACAATTCATGCACAAGTGCAGCTCCAAGTCTTATGCAACAGCAATCTCATAATAATGCAATAAAATCCCGCTACAGAGAGAGTCTCAGACCCAGTGCCCATGTAATTAAATGAGGCACTTGAGAAAACTGCTGAGTGGACATTTTCCACTTCTTCTTATATCACCGTTTTAATGAATTGTACGGAGACACTGCCCCGTTACAGACGCACTCTACTAATTGGGTATGAAATACAATTATTCTGTTTATTTAAAGAGGCCTCTTGGATGAAAACGAATAGCCGCAACACTTTCCTTAACCCATTGAGTGCCAGGGAGGTATCCCACGCATTGGATAGATCTCTCTGGCATTGAAAGGGTTAAACTGGACCCGCCACACTCCCGTGTCTCATGATAATGTGTCTGTTCCTTTCCTCAGGTGTTTGGCCCTTTAAGGACCAAAGTGGTGAGCAACGCAATTCGTGGCGCTCCCCACGGGACCTTAACCCTCTGAGTGCCAGAGTGGTATGGAATGCATTGCAAAGCAGTGCATTCCGTACCACTCTGGCACTCAAAGGTGTTAAAAGTTTAAAGTGACTTTGTCATCCAAAGATACATTAATGGGATACTAATAGCGCAATAAAAATTGATCTCCGATTACTAAAGACAATTTTTGGAACATTTTGCACTATATATAGTGACTCACTTTTCTGTAGTTCAACCGCTATCTTAGCTGAAAAGATCTACCTCCCTCACCTTCTGTCACTGATCTGCTCTTACAGGACTGGATGGAGCGCGGCGAGGGACAAACCTCATTAAACATAAGGAAAATCCTGTCCTCCTTCATAAAGGGGTTTTCCTTATACTTAATCACTGAAGTTTGTCCCTCGCTGCATCCACCCAGAGGTGTAACTAGAAGCCACCGGGCCCTGTGCAGAAATTGCCATGGCCCCCCCCGACAACATTGCACTCCCATTGCCCCCAAACTCCACATGAAGCTTCCATTGCCCCCAAACTCACTCCCCATTGCCCCTAAACTCACTCCCCATTGCCCCAATCTCCACATTGCTTCCCCCATTACCCCAAACTCACTCCCCCATTGCCCCCAAACTCACTTCCCCATTACCCCAAACTCACTTCCCCATTGCCCCAATCTCCACATTGCTTCCCCCAGTGCCCCAATCGCCACATGACCCCCATTGCCCCCAAACTCCATATTACTCCCCCATTGCCCCCAGTCTCCACATTACTCCCCCATTGCTCCTAATCTCCACATGACTCCCCATTGCCCCAATCTCCACATTGCTTCCCCATTGCTCCCAATCTCCACATTACTCCCCCATTGCCACATGACCCCCCATTGCCCCAATCTCCACATGACCCCTCATTGCCCCCAATCTCCACATGCCCCCCATTGCCCCCAATCTCCACATGACCTCCCATTGCCCCCCAATCTTCACATGGCCCCCCATTGCCCCCCCAATCTCCACATGACCCCCCCATTGCCCCCCAATCTTCACATGACCTCCATTGCCCCTAGTCCCCACATTGCCCATTTCCTGCCATACCGCGTTAAACACCGCCTGTACGTTGCACTAAGTCATTTCTTTTCAATATAAATAATTGTTGAGAAACTACCCTTTAACCCTTTGAGTGTCAGAGGGGTACGCAACGTATTGCACCCACATTCAGAATGTGGGTGTGGTGAGCACAGCTGAGGCACCGCCCTCCAAAATTTGGAGCTTTAAGCCTTTTGGGAAACCCATCCTTTTCTGGACTAAAATAACCGCACCATAGCAAACAACTGAAACCCCCCGCCATGTTTATACATGTGACTGTCAATGACAGTGGTGTAACAATAGGGGTCACTCCAGGGGCCCGGCCACCCCCTGCAACCCCACCACCTGGCACCCACAACATTCTGATAAGCAGATCTCCCTCCGTCACTCTAGTAATGCAGGGCGCTGAGAGATGACATCATCTTCTATCGCTCTGCATTATGAGGGGACTGTGCGGGAGCTCCATCTGCATAGAGGTCTGTGTGGAAGGAGGCACAGACCTCTCCTGCCACGCCACTGGACCACCAGGGAGGTAGGAGATCGGCAATGAGGGGGCAATGTGGAGACTGGGGGCAATGTGGAGATGGGGCATAATGTGGTGGCAATTTAGAGATGGGGGGCAACAATGTGGAGATGGGAGGCAAAGTGGGGTAATGTGGAGATGGGGACATTGTGGTGGCAATGTGGAGATGGGAGGCAACAATGTGGAGATGGGGGGCAATGTGGGGCAATATGGAGTTGCGGGCAATGTGGAGATGGGGGACAATGTGGAGGTGGCCAATGTTATTCTATGGGAGATCTTTAGTTATAGACTACAGGGGGAGATGTTCTAAGTTGTGATAAAGAGGAGATAACTTCTCCAGTGAGATAAACTCTCCAGTTCCTATGTCATTCTATGGGAGAGATTTAGTTATATACTACAGGGGGAGATGTTCTAAGTTGTGATAAAGAGGAGATAACTTCTCCAGTGAGATAAACTCTCCAGTTCCTATGTTATTCTATGGGAGAGATTTAGTTATAGACTACAGGGGAGATGTACTAAGGTGTGATAAAGAGGAGATAACTTCTCCAGTGAGATAAACTCTCCAGTTCCTATGTTATTCTATGGGAGATATTTAGTTATAGACTACAGGGGGAGATGTACTAAGTTGTGATAAAGAGGAGATAACTTCTCCAGTGAGATAAACTCTCCAGTTCCTATGTCATTCTATGGGAGAGATTTAGTTATATACTACAGGGGGAGATGTTCTAAGTTGTGATAAAGAGGAGATAACTTCTCCAGTGAGATAAACTCTCCAGTTCCTATGTTATTCTATGGGAGAGATTTAGTTATAGACTACAGGGGAGATGTACTAAGGTGTGATAAAGAGGAGATAACTTCTCCAGTGAGATAAACTCTCCAGTTCCTATGTTATTCTATGGGAGATATTTAGTTATAGACTACAGGGGGAGATGTACTAAGGTGTGATAAAGAGGAGATAACTTCTCCAGTGAGATAAACTCTCCAGTTCATATGTTATTCTATGGGAGAGCTTTAGTTATAGACTACAGGGGAGATGTACTAAGGTGTGATAAAGAGGGGATAACATCCCCAGTGAGATAAACTCCCCAGTTCCTATGTTATTCTATGGGAGAGCTTTAGTTATAGACTACAGGGGAGATGTACTAAGGTGTGATAAAGAGGAGATAACTTCTCCAGTGAGATAAACTCCCCAGTTCCTATGTTATTCTATGGGAGAGATTTAGTTATAGACTACAGGGGACATGTACTAAGGTGTGATAAAGAGGAGATAACTTCTCCAGTGAGATAAACTCTCCAGTTCCTATGTTATTCTATGGGAGAGATTTAGTTATAGACTACAGGGGGAGATGTTCTAAGTTGTGATAAAGAGGAGATAACTTCTCCAGTGAGATAAACTCTCCAGTTCCTGTGTTATTCTATGGGAGAGATTTAGTTATAGACTACAGGGGAGATGTACTAAGGTGTGATAAAGAGGAGATAACTTCTCCAGTGAGATAAACTCTCCAGTTCCTATGTTATTCTATGGGAGAGCTTTAGTTATAGACTACAGGGGAGATGTACTAAGGTGTGATAAAGAGGGGATAACATCCCCAGTGAGATAAACTCCCCAGTTCCTATGTTATTCTATGGGAGACCTTTAGTTATAGACTACAGGGGAGATGTACTAAGGTGTGATAAAGAGGGGATAACTTCTCCAGTGAGATAAACGCTCCAGTTCCTATGTTATTCTATGGGAGAGATTTAGTTATAGACTACAGGGGAGATGTACTAAGGTGTGATAAAGAGGAGATAACTTCTCCAGTGAGATAAACTCTCCAGTTCCTATGTTATTCTATGGGAGAGCTTTAGTTATAGACTACAGGGGAGATGTACTAAGGTGTGATAAAGAGGAGATAACTTCTCCAGTGAGATAAACTCTCCAGTTCCTATGTTATTCTATGGGAGAGATTTAGTTATAGACTACAGGGGAGATGTACTAAGGTGTGATAAAGAGGAGATAACTTCTCCAGTGAGATAAACTCTCCAGTTCCTATGTTATTCTATGGGAGATATTTAGTTATAGACTACAGGGGGAGATGTACTAAGTTGTGATAAAGAGGAGATAACTTCTCCAGTGAGATAAACTCTCCAGTTCCTATGTCATTCTATGGGAGAGATTTAGTTATATACTACAGGGGGAGATGTTCTAAGTTGTGATAAAGAGGAGATAACTTCTCCAGTGAGATAAACTCTCCAGTTCCTATGTTATTCTATGGGAGAGATTTAGTTATAGACTACAGGGGAGATGTACTAAGGTGTGATAAAGAGGAGATAACTTCTCCAGTGAGATAAACTCTCCAGTTCCTATGTTATTCTATGGGAGATATTTAGTTATAGACTACAGGGGGAGATGTACTAAGGTGTGATAAAGAGGAGATAACTTCTCCAGTGAGATAAACTCTCCAGTTCATATGTTATTCTATGGGAGAGCTTTAGTTATAGACTACAGGGGAGATGTACTAAGGTGTGATAAAGAGGGGATAACATCCCCAGTGAGATAAACTCCCCAGTTCCTATGTTATTCTATGGGAGAGCTTTAGTTATAGACTACAGGGGAGATGTACTAAGGTGTGATAAAGAGGAGATAACTTCTCCAGTGAGATAAACTCCCCAGTTCCTATGTTATTCTATGGGAGAGATTTAGTTATAGACTACAGGGGACATGTACTAAGGTGTGATAAAGAGGAGATAACTTCTCCAGTGAGATAAACTCTCCAGTTCCTATGTTATTCTATGGGAGAGATTTAGTTATAGACTACAGGGGGAGATGTTCTAAGTTGTGATAAAGAGGAGATAACTTCTCCAGTGAGATAAACTCTCCAGTTCCTGTGTTATTCTATGGGAGAGATTTAGTTATAGACTACAGGGGAGATGTACTAAGGTGTGATAAAGAGGAGATAACTTCTCCAGTGAGATAAACTCTCCAGTTCCTATGTTATTCTATGGGAGAGCTTTAGTTATAGACTACAGGGGAGATGTACTAAGGTGTGATAAAGAGGGGATAACATCCCCAGTGAGATAAACTCCCCAGTTCCTATGTTATTCTATGGGAGACCTTTAGTTATAGACTACAGGGGAGATGTACTAAGGTGTGATAAAGAGGGGATAACTTCTCCAGTGAGATAAACGCTCCAGTTCCTATGTTATTCTATGGGAGAGATTTAGTTATAGACTACAGGGGAGATGTACTAAGGTGTGATAAAGAGGAGATAACTTCTCCAGTGAGATAAACTCTCCAGTTCCTATGTTATTCTATGGGAGAGCTTTAGTTATAGACTACAGGGGAGATGTACTAAGGTGTGATAAAGAGGAGATAACTTCTCCAGTGAGATAAACTCTCCAGTTCCTATGTTATTCTATGGGAGAGATTTAGTTATAGACTACAGGGGAGATGTACTAAGGTGTGATAAAGAGGAGATAACTTCTCCAGTGAGATAAACTCTCCAGTTCCTATGTTATTCTATGGGAGAGCTTTAGTTATAGACTACAGGGGAGATGTACTAAGGTGTGATAAAGAGGGGATAACTTCTCCAGTGAGATAAACGCTCCAGTTCCTATGTTATTCTACGGGAGAGATTTAGTTATAGACTACAGGGGAGATGTACTAAGGTGTGATAAAGAGGAGATAACTTCTCCAGTGAGATAAACTCTCCAGTTCCTATGTTATTCTATGGGAGAGCTTTAGTTATAGACTACAGGGGGAGATGTACTAAGGTGTGATAAAGAGGAGATAACTTCTCCAGTGAGATAAACTCTCCAGTTCCTATGTTATTCTATGGGAGATCTTTAGTTATAGACTACAGGGGAGATGTACTAAGGTGTGATAAAGAGGAGATAACTTCTCCAGTGTGATTAACTCTCCAGTTCCTATGTTATTCTATGGGAGAGATTTAGTTATAGACTACAGGAGAGATGTACTAAGGTGTGATAAAGAGGAGATAACTTCTCCAGTGTGATAAACTCTCCAGTTCCTATGTTATTCTATGGGAGAGATTTAGTTATAGACTACAGGAGAGATGTACTAAGGTGTGGTAAAGAGGAGATAACTTCTCCAGTGTGATAAACTCTCCAGTTCCTATGTTATTCTATGGGAGATCTTTAGTTATAGACTACAGGGAGAGATGTACTAAGGTGTGATAAAGAGGAGATAACTTCTCCAGTGTGATAAACTCTCCAGTTCCTATGTTATTCTATGGGAGATCTTTAGTTATAGACTACAGGGAGAGATGTACTAAGGTGTGATAAAGAGGAGATAACTTCTCCAGTCTGATAAACTCTCCAGTTCCTATGTTATTATATGGGAGAGATTTCGTTATAGACTACAGGGGAGATGTATTAATGTGAGATAAAGAGGAGATAAATTCTCCAGTGTGATAAACTCTCTGTTCCTATGTTATTCTATGGGAGAGAGTTAGTTATAGACTACAGGAGAGATGTACTAAGGTGTGATAAAGAGGAGATAACTTCTCCAGTGAGATAAACTCTCCAGTTCCTATGTTATTCTATGGGAGATCTTTAGTTATAGACTACAGGGGAGATGCACTAAGGTGTGATAAAGAGGAGATAACTTCTCCAGTGAGATAAACTCTCCAGTTCCTATGTCATTCTATGGGAGAGATTTAGTTATATACTACAGGGGGAGATGTTCTAAGTTGTGATAAAGAGGAGATAACTTCTCCAGTGAGATAAACTCTCCAGTTCCTATGTTATTCTATGGGAGAGATTTAGTTATAGACTACAGGGGAGATGTACTAAGGTGTGATAAAGAGGAGATAACTTCTCCAGTGAGATAAACTCTCCAGTTCCTATGTTATTCTATGGGAGATATTTAGTTATAGACTACAGGGGGAGATGTACTAAGGTGTGATAAAGAGGAGATAACTTCTCCAGTGAGATAAACTCTCCAGTTCCTATGTTATTCTATGGGAGAGCTTTAGTTATAGACTACAGGGGAGATGTACTAAGGTGTGATAAAGAGGGGATAACATCCCCAGTGAGATAAACTCCCCAGTTCCTATGTTATTCTATGGGAGAGCTTTAGTTATAGACTACAGGGGAGATGTACTAAGGTGTGATAAAGAGGAGATAACTTCTCCAGTGAGATAAACTCCCCAGTTCCTATGTTATTCTATGGGAGAGATTTAGTTATAGACTACAGGGGACATGTACTAAGGTGTGATAAAGAGGAGATAACTTCTCCAGTGAGATAAACTCTCCAGTTCCTATGTTATTCTATGGGAGAGATTTAGTTATAGACTACAGGGGGAGATGTTCTAAGTTGTGATAAAGAGGAGATAACTTCTCCAGTGAGATAAACTCTCCAGTTCCTGTGTTATTCTATGGGAGAGATTTAGTTATAGACTACAGGGGAGATGTACTAAGGTGTGATAAAGAGGAGATAACTTCTCCAGTGAGATAAACTCTCCAGTTCCTATGTTATTCTATGGGAGAGCTTTAGTTATAGACTACAGGGGAGATGTACTAAGGTGTGATAAAGAGGGGATAACATCCCCAGTGAGATAAACTCCCCAGTTCCTATGTTATTCTATGGGAGACCTTTAGTTATAGACTACAGGGGAGATGTACTAAGGTGTGATAAAGAGGGGATAACTTCTCCAGTGAGATAAACGCTCCAGTTCCTATGTTATTCTATGGGAGAGATTTAGTTATAGACTACAGGGGAGATGTACTAAGGTGTGATAAAGAGGAGATAACTTCTCCAGTGAGATAAACTCTCCAGTTCCTATGTTATTCTATGGGAGAGCTTTAGTTATAGACTACAGGGGAGATGTACTAAGGTGTGATAAAGAGGAGATAACTTCTCCAGTGAGATAAACTCTCCAGTTCCTATGTTATTCTATGGGAGAGATTTAGTTATAGACTACAGGGGAGATGTACTAAGGTGTGATAAAGAGGAGATAACTTCTCCAGTGAGATAAACTCTCCAGTTCCTATGTTATTCTATGGGAGAGCTTTAGTTATAGACTACAGGGGAGATGTACTAAGGTGTGATAAAGAGGGGATAACTTCTCCAGTGAGATAAACGCTCCAGTTCCTATGTTATTCTACGGGAGAGATTTAGTTATAGACTACAGGGGAGATGTACTAAGGTGTGATAAAGAGGAGATAACTTCTCCAGTGAGATAAACTCTCCAGTTCCTATGTTATTCTATGGGAGAGCTTTAGTTATAGACTACAGGGGGAGATGTACTAAGGTGTGATAAAGAGGAGATAACTTCTCCAGTGAGATAAACTCTCCAGTTCCTATGTTATTCTATGGGAGATCTTTAGTTATAGACTACAGGGGAGATGTACTAAGGTGTGATAAAGAGGAGATAACTTCTCCAGTGTGATTAACTCTCCAGTTCCTATGTTATTCTATGGGAGAGATTTAGTTATAGACTACAGGAGAGATGTACTAAGGTGTGATAAAGAGGAGATAACTTCTCCAGTGTGATAAACTCTCCAGTTCCTATGTTATTCTATGGGAGAGATTTAGTTATAGACTACAGGAGAGATGTACTAAGGTGTGGTAAAGAGGAGATAACTTCTCCAGTGTGATAAACTCTCCAGTTCCTATGTTATTCTATGGGAGATCTTTAGTTATAGACTACAGGGTGAGATGTACTAAGGTGTGATAAAGAGGAGATAACTTCTCCAGTGTGATAAACTCTCCAGTTCCTATGTTATTCTATGGGAGATCTTTAGTTATAGACTACAGGGAGAGATGTACTAAGGTGTGATAAAGAGGAGATAACTTCTCCAGTCTGATAAACTCTCCAGTTCCTATGTTATTATATGGGAGAGATTTCGTTATAGACTACAGGGGAGATGTACTAATGTGAGATAAAGAGGAGATAAATTCTCCAGTGTGATAAACTCTCTGTTCCTATGTTATTCTATGGGAGAGAGTTAGTTATAGACTACAGGAGAGATGTACTAAGGTGTGATAAAGAGGAGATAACTTCTCCAGTGAGATAAACTCTCCAGTTCCTATGTTATTCTATGGGAGATCTTTAGTTATAGACTACAGGGGAGATGCACTAAGGTGTGATAAAGAGGAGATAACTTCTCCATTGAGATAAACTCTCCAGTTCCTATGTCATTCTATGGGAGAGATTTAGTTATATACTACAGGGGGAGATGTTCTAAGTTGTGATAAAGAGGAGATAACTTCTCCAGTGAGATAAACTCTCCAGTTCCTATGTTATTCTATGGGAGAGAGTTAGTTATAGACTACAGGAGAGATGTACTAAGGTGTGATAAAGAGGAGATAACTTCTCCAGTGAGATAAACTCTCCAGTTCCTATGTTATTCTATGGGAGATCTTTAGTTATAGACTACAGGGGAGATGCACTAAGGTGTGATAAAGAGGAGATAACTTCTCCAGTGAGATAAACTCTCCAGTTCCTATGTTATTCTATGGGAGAGATTTAGTTATAGACTACAGGGGAGATGTACTAAGGTGTGATAAAGAGGAGATAACTTCTGCAGTGTGATAAACTTTCCAGTTCCAGTGTTATTCTATGAAAGCTTCAGCTGCAATAACTTTTGAATTAAACATCTCTTAGCAATGGGAATGCCTTTGTTTTATGCAGCAGAATAAACCACATTATAAATATTTTCCATATTAAGCATTACTATCCTTGTAAAGACAATTTCAACTCCTGACAAGGGCTAGCTGTCGCTCACTTCAGTATTGTGCTAGATAACATTGTATGAGTAAAATAATCTACTTAATGTAGTACTGAGATCTCTACAGTATTATGACCACTGTCATAGAAAAGAGAAACATTTTTGTGAACTGCAATGTGGAACAGAAAATAGTCCTACGTGTATTAATTATGCACAGATTTGCCTCCATTTTGTGCGTGTGAACCACTACAGATAAGCATTAAAAATGTATCACCGTATGGGATTTTGCTGGCTGTTTGTAATTACTGTATTTGATAGTCTGCAATAAGTATAATGAATGTTTTATCACTCTGGCTAATTATAGTGTTTTTCCTGCTCTCTGCAGAGATTGTCTGGCAAATCTACCATCGTTCTCTCTCACTTCCAAACGGCGAACGGTGGGCGATCTCCTGTAATCCAGCGGTTGTTAGATTAGAACTCCCATAATCCTCAGCTGGTCAACGGCCATCTGAGAATGATGGGGATTGTAGTCTAACAATAGCTGCACTGCATACCTCCCAACATTTTAAATGGACGGAGAGGGTGTTTTAGGTGTTGTTGCTGGGGACATTGCTGGTGAGCGGGTCATTACAGAGGACTTTTAGGTTATTTCATGACGTACTGACACCTCTTTGTGTGACTGAATAAATGATTTAGAGCAAGACCAAATTATTTTCTTTACACAGACTAATTTACAAACATGTATACTGAAGTTTAAAACACAGTAATTGCTGTGGAACAATATGATACATTTATTTATACAGCACACAGTCTGTTCTCCTAAAAAGAGGGACAACAGGGTGGGAAAGTGGAATTTGGATCTCAAAGAGGGACTATCCTTCCTGAAGAGGAAAGCTTGGGAGGTAATGGATCTTTAATATCTCCTGAAGAGGAACGCTTTGGAGGTATGGAACTCTAATATCTCCTAAAAAGGAACGCTTGGGAGGTATAGATTCATAATATCTCCTAAAGAGTTACACTTGGAAGGTATGTACTCCTACTATCTCCAAAAGAGGCACACTTGGGAGGTATGTACCCATACTATCTCCTAAAGAGGGACACTTGGGAGGTTTAGATCCATAATATCTCCTAAAGAGTTACACTTGGAAGGTATGCACCCATAATATCTCCTAAAGAGTTACACTTGGAAGGTATGGACCCAAAATGTCTCCTAAAGAGGCACGCTTGGGAGGTATGTACCCATACTATCTCCTAAAGAGGCACGCTTGGGAGGTATACACAACATACCGTATGTTCCATTTCCAATTGGCTCCCTGGCTCCTATTTCCAATTGGTTGGTTTTGGTTCCCTGTTCCTGGATCCTGCTGTCGGTTTGTTATGCAGTGTTGCAGTAGAAATGTCATCATCTAAATGGTGTCAAAAGGGCCACGATGACATTACAATATCATGCTCGTCATTGGCGTTGCTAGGTTCCAAAAAGATCTTGGGCTATAGCCAATGGCAAAATTTAAGAGTACGTCCGCCACCCATGGTTGTGATGATAATGTTGTAGAGAGGAGTGGTAATTTAATTATAATGCAATGCAATTCCCTATACACATTTCATTACATGTAGATATAATATAAACCCAAAAACACAGTTGCCATGACTACAAAAACAAAATTAAAAAAAATAAATCCAGAAAATAAGTATGTACAGTGGGGGTAAGGCTTTGTATAAGACACTTATATTCACTAAAAGTAAAATTTGATTGGTTAATTACAATCTTTACTCAGATTATATGTTTTCAGGCAAAACTGACACTTGTCTAGATTGTATTATCCTAGACAATGCATATCCTGTAAGCTGAAATGTTGAATACACTGGCATCTAGTGCATTTTCTCTTTAGTGTGTGGTGTGGTTGGCAGAGGATACTTCAGTTAAAGGGATAGTAATGTTTCATAATAAAAGCAGCTCTAATTCATCATCATAGTATTTGGACTTTGGAGAGTGTTATATCAATTCTGTCAGAGTTCTAGTTCAAGAGTAATTCAATGACAAAGTATCCCCCTCCCGCCCCTTTTACTGATGTAACACTGCTCAGCCAGATCAGAAGGGAGGTGCCCAGGTAGACTGCAGAGAGGGACAATCTTCAATTAAGATAAGGGAAAAAGCTAAAAAACCTGTCAAGGGGGGCAGAGCTTTAATTGTTCTCACAGTAAGAAGATTGTCGTTTGCTGTTATCTGTCTGGTCTATGGACTGCATTCCACATCTGAGAAGAGATGGCTTACACTAGGTAAAAGGGGCGGGAGGGGAAACTTTGCTTGTGAATATCTCTCAAACCGTAAAGGTTTGAGAGATAAAACTTATATCATTCTTCGCGTTTTTTTAATGCCTACAAAATAAAATAAAGTATTACTATCCCTTTAATAAGGAAACGAGGAAAAGAAGAAAATGTAATTTCTGCACACAAAGAACTAACTTTAATTTCAATAATCATCAAAAACTTTAAAGAGATAGAAATGTTTTACAATTATAAGTAGCTCTGATTAATCGTCATGGTATTTGGGCCATGGAGAGTGTTATTTCTTTTTTTTTTTTATTTTTTAAGCTTTACTGAAATATTCATAATACATAAAAGCTCAAACAATAAGTGTAGTGTAGGGTACACACAAATCGGCATCGTAATACTTCAAACAATGTAAAGTAGCTTATAAAGCATCACAGTTTCATCACATTTTAAAGTAAGGGATTCTACATATGAGTAATTGAAACGAGCACCTTAGACAATAGGAGTGCCAGTAAAGCAACCCCTTCAAAACTGAAATTGTGGTGTAAGGGAATCAAGTCAGGGCATACAATTTCCCTGAGCAATAAAGAATTGGGAGACAGTCTAAAGTGGGAGAAAAGAACAATAGGAAGAGGAATAAAGAAAAGCCACATCAATCAGCTAAAGATCAGAATCTGCAAAGGGGGAAGGAGGACAGAGGAAGGAAAGGTAAGGAGAACGTGAACAGGGCAAAAGGCCTCGGGGCCTGTGCCTCTATCGTACATGCACGTAGTAGCCCAAGGGGGCCGTGTGTGTGTGTGTGTGTGGGGGGGAATTTAAAGGGATAGTAATACATTTCCATTCCCCTTTACTGATGGGGAAACAAGTGACGAGCAGTAATGTCTGTCTCAGGTCTTCCTTTTCTTCACTACCAGCCCAGCCAATCCGAGAGTACTGGCAGTGACCATCCTGTCTCGCTCCTGTTGGGCCGTTAGTATTTGATGGGTGAGATGATCTGCTGTAGCTCTTACAGACTGTTGCATTCATTCCAGGATGTTCTTCTCCAAGGAGCAATTGTTCTCTGTGGTTGCGGGTGGAGGTCAACAATTTGATGTTGCACTTTGGATTCCCCTCCATGCTGTCCTTCTTTATGGACCAATTGATCATACAGGTAGAGGGGGAAGTAGGCGGCAAATTGATTGATACATTTAAGCACCGCCATTCCAATAGGATACCCTGCTGTCTATACACACCCTGGTGTCCCTGTGTTTAGGAGATCAGACTGTATGGTGTGTATATAAGTGTATCACCCTGGTGTCACTGTGTTTAGGAGATCAGACTGTGTGGTGTGTATATAAGTGTATCACCCTGGTGTTCCTGTGTTTAGGAGATCAGACTGTGTGGTGTGTATATAAGTGTATCACCCTGGTGTCCCTGTGTTTAGGAGATCAGACTGTGTGGTGTGTATATATTAGTGTATCACCCTGGTGTCCCTGTGTTTAGGAGATCAGACTGTGTGGTGTGTATAGAAGTGTATCACCCTGGTATCCCTGTGTTTAGGAGATCAGACTGTGTGGTGTGTATATATTAGTGTATCACACTGGTGTCCCTGTGTTTAGGAGATCAGACTGTGTGGTGTGTATAGAAGTGTATCACCCTGGTATCCCTGTGTTTAGGAGATCAGACTGTGTGGTGTGTATAGAAGTGTATCACCCTGGTGTCCCTGTGTTTAGGAGATCAGACTGTGTGGTGTGTATATAAGTGTATCACCCTGGTGTCCCTGTGTTTAGGAGATCAGACTGTGTGGTGTGTATATAAGTGTATCACACTGGTGTCCCTGTGTTTAGGAGATCAGACTGTGTGGTGTGTATAGAAGTGTATCACCCTGGTGTCCCTGTATATAGGAGATCAGACTGTGTGGTGTGTGTATATAAGTGTATCACCCTGGTGTCCCTGTGTTTAGGAGATCAGACTGTATGGTGTGTATATAAGTGTATCACCCTGGTGTCCCTGTGTTTAGGAGATCAGACTGTGTGGTGTGTATAGAAGTGTATCACCCTGGTGTCCCTGTGTTTAGGAGATCAGACTGTGTGGTGTGTATAGAAGTGTATCACCCTGGTGTCCCTGTATATAGGAGATCAGACTGTGTGGTGTGTGTATATAAGTGTATCACCCTGGTGTCCCTGTGTTTAGGAGATCAGACTGTGTGGTGTGTATATAAGTGTATCACCCTGGTGTCCCTGTGTTTAGGAGATCAGACTGTGTGGTGTGTATATAAGTGTATCACCCTGGTGTCCCTGTGTTTAGGAGATCAGACTGTGTGGTGTGTATAGAAGTGTATCACCCTGGTGCCCCTGTGTTTAGGAGATCAGACTGTGTGGTGTGTATATAAGTGTATCACCCTGGTGTCCCTGTGTTTAGGAGATCAGACTGTGTGGTGTGTATAGAAGTGTATCACCCTGGTGTCCCTGTGTTTAGGAGATCAGACTGTGTGGTGTGTATATAAGTGTATCACCCCGGTGTCACTGTGTTTAGGAGATCAGACTGTGTGGTGTGTATATAAGTGTATCACCCCGGTGTCCCTGGGTGTAGGAGATCAGACTGAGATTTTGGATGGTTTGCTATGGGGGGCAGGCATACCTGGATTGCTGGCTTTAAAGTCCTATAATGACAGAGTGTGTGCGCACTGGTAAGCACTACTACTACTATGCTCAGTCCTGGAAATGATGGGAATTGTAGTCCTGAACAGCAGGATAGCCACATGTTACTGACCACTGCCTAAATGCATCTCTTTCCAGCCTGACTGACGCCTTCATCATCTCAGATTTTGTTTAACTTTTTCAGCTATGTGTCTAAATCCTGTTTATAGGAGATTTACACACAACACCTATCAATATTCAAGCTTTTTATAACAAGGCACATATTTCTTTCTATCATCTGACAGTGAGCTAAATCAAGATATGCCTCACCGCCATCCATGTCACATCGCAGAGGTTAGAAAAGCCCTGGGGAAAGGTTCACCCACCACCCTCACTGCTAATGGAATTCACTGGAATACTTCTAGAGATGAACTTAACTCACTGCGGCTGTAATGTATGGCTTGTCCTCATTTGAACGATAGCATCAGTGTGTGAAATTATACAATGCACTAAGGGAAAAGTGTGATTAATCCACTGAATCATAGGAAACAAATATAAAACTCTCAGATTTAAAGGGATATTTGCCCATATTTATAAAAAGAAAACTGGAGTTATTTTGGAGTAAATCAACTGCACCACATGGGACAAATATACATTCATGTTAAAATAAGTTGGGCATTTACCCCTCGAATGCTAGAGAGATCTCCAAATGCATCTTTGTTTTATCCCTACGTTACCTCCCCCACTCACTGACACTACTCAGCAATGCATTACCCACCTCCCCTAGCACTGACTTCCTATCTTATCCCTATATTACCTCCCCACTCACTGATACTGCTCAGCAATGCATTACCCACCTCCCCTAGCACTGACTTCCTGTCTTATCCCTATATTACCTCCCCACTCACTAATACTGCTCAGCAATGCATTACTTTCCTCCCCTAGCACTGACTTCCTGTCTTATCCCTACATTACCTCCTCCACTCACTGACACTGCTCAGCAATGCATTACCCACCTCCCCTAGCACTGACTTACTGTCTTATCCCTACATTACCTCCCCCACTTACTAGAAATGCTCAGCAATGCGTTACCCACCTCCCCTAGCACTGACTTCCTGTCTTATCCCTACATTACCTCCCCACTCACTGATACTGCTCAACAATGCATTACCCACCTCCCCTAGCACTGACTTCCTGTCTTATCCCTACATTACCTCCCTACTCACTGACACTGCTCAGTAATGCATTACCCACCTCCCCTAGCACTGACGTCCTGTCTTATCCCTACATTACCTCCCCCACTCACTGACACCGCTCAGCAATGCATTACCCACCTCTCCTAGCACTGACTTCCTGTCTTATCCCTACATTACCTCCCCCACTCACTGACACTGCTCAGTAATGCATTACCCACCTCCCCTAACACTGACTTCCTGTCTTATCCCTCCATTACCTCCCCCATTCACTGACACTGCTCAGCAATGCATTACCCACCTCCCCTAACACTGACTTCCTGTCTTATCCCTCCATTACCTCCCCCACTCACTGACACTGCTCAGTAATGCATTACCCACCTCCCCTAACACTGACTTCCTGTCTTATCCCTCCATTACCTCCCCCACTCACTGACACTGCTCAGCAATGCATTGCCCACCTCCCCTAGCACTGACTTCCTGTCTTATCCCTACACTACCTCCCTCACTCACTGACACTGCTCAGCAATGCATTACCCACCTCCCCTAACACTGACTTCCTGTCTTATCCCTACATTACCTCCCCCACTTACTAGCAATGCTCAGGAATGCATTGTCTACTTCCCCAGTGTGTGAGAGATATAATATAGGGCTAAGGTACAGCATACCTTTATTACCATGATCTATACGTCTAAATATCCCCCAAACTAGTTTTCTAAATAAAAAAAAAACACCAATACATCATATAAATGATTTTGAAAGCTCTTTCAAGATCTCCAAAATTGTTTTCAGTGGCAGGGTGCCTTTAATCCACTAATTCAACGCTGTGACGCATACACAACAATCCAGATTTCTGTCTCATCTGTGTGAATCAAAAGCAATATTACTGCATTGATGTATTTAGGAACGTGTGACATTACGCTTGTTGTTGCCACACTCCTTTTGAGAATCACTTCTTTATCTATTGAATGATAGACATGTTTCCAATTCATTGTTCCGCAAAGCGTTGCAGATTTCTTTAGCATTCAGAGGGTTAAACTCACTGGGATGAAACTGGCAGCTTTTAACTTAAATTTTATACTTTCCCCAAATGTTATCAATTGAAAAGTAATAGAGCATTTCAATAAATAGAAATTTTAAGCACGGAGCGATTTTCTGCGAAAAATGTATCTTTTGTCATGTGTGTTGTTTGTCCATGTTTTGTCAAAGTTGTGCATTATGCAAATGTTCCACTTCTGTTTAGCTTTTTTGGAGAAAAATAGGGAGCAACAATTTGGTTAAAATGGGCCTCACTCCGTTCCTGCATAGTAAAAGTGAACAAGCGCTCTACACAATGCACTCCACAATCAATACAGTCTTTTCTGGGTGGCAGCCAACACAAAAGTGAAAAAAACTATATTACAATCTTTCCATGATGACAGCCCGACGGGAAACGCTTTGTTGGAAATTGCTTTGTGATCATTAATTCAGAAAAAGTGAAGGAAAAAGCCTGCATCTATTTCTGCTGACCTCTATTGAGGAAGGGTCTTTAAATGATTCAAATTGCAGTGACACACTAAGCTCCCCTACAGCTGCAATCACTATAAAAGCAGCGGCACTGTGCTCGGCTCCTTCCGCCTTCGCGAGCGATTTGGGGGTAATTTCTTCTAAAGGAAGCTGGCGGATGTTAACGTATTATATATGTGGAATGGAAACGCTGAGGAGATCTGCATTGAGATTCATATATGCACACTATTTATTTTTTGCTTTATTTGCATTGTAAAGTGCAAGTTCTTCGGTCCGGGAGCTCTGCAAGCTTAACCCTTTAACTGCTAGAGTGGTGTGCTAGATATTAGTGGTTTTGTTGATAGCACATTAATTCCTGAGTTTAATATGTCAAGCAGCTCCTTGGATATTTTTTCAGCTTTGGGCAATTATCGAAAGCACAAAATATCCTATATTATAATTATATTATAAAGTATGTTTGTCAGAAGCCGTCATGCTCAGTAGAGACGACTGTGTGCGCTGCAGTCATGCACAGTACAGACTGTCCGCTCCGCGGCTGATTTGGAGCAGGGCGCTCTGAATTCAGACAAGAGTCATCTCTGCACTACGGGCTGAATTTGGAGCACCCTGCTCCGTATCAGCCGCAGCACATTTGGACAGTCAGTACTGCGCATGATTGCAGTGCCACCAGTGAGCGTTGTCCCGTGTATATGGGGTTTAACCCCATCCTAACAATAGACGTACATGTACGTCCCGCAGAATCTGTCACTTAGTGACAGAGGACGTACATGTACGTCCAGGAAGTCGTTGAAGGTAATGGGGTCAAAATTCGGCGGGCTTAATTGCCGGCCATGTCTCCGTGCGGCTGGTCACTAAGGGGTTAAAACTAGTCTTACATAAAACTCCATATTCACAAATTACGAGGAGAAATTCTTGGGCATGAAAAAAATACAAATTATCGATCGAAATGGGCCTTTTAACCTCTCTAGCATTCAAGGGGTTAAAAGTCCAATTTCAATCGACTGTCATTTTATGTACATCCCATGGTACATTTTGTTTGTCTCTCATTTAATTGCATATACACCATTGTTCAAAAGTTTGGGGTCACATCAGAAGTTGCTTTATTTTCCATGAAAACATACATCAAATGAGATGCAAAATGAATAGAAAATACAGCCAAGATGTTGACAAGGTTAAAAACGATGATTTTTAATTTAAAAAATAATTGTGTGCTTCAAACCTTGCTTTCGTCGAACAAGCCTCCATTTGCAGCAAATGGAGATATTCCATTAAAAATCAGCCGATTCCAGCTATAATAGTCATTTAAAACATTAACCCTTTGAGTGCCAGAGGGGTACAGAATGCATTGCTTTGCAATGCATTCCGTACCCCTCTGGAACGCAGAGGGTTAAAGTGATAGTAATACTTTATTTAGTATTGTAGGCATTAAAAAATATTAAGAACTGTGTAAGTCTTATCTCTCAAACCTTTATGGTTTGAGAGCTATTCTCAACTAAAGTTCCCCCCTTTGTGACATCAGAGCTCTAGCTGACAGATTTGGATTCTGGTCCGCAGACCGGCCGGTGGCTCTTCAGCACAGCTGAGATTGTGATCTTTAAAAAAAAAACAACTTCATTGGAACGGTCTGCAAAGTGTGCCTGGTTTGCAAGCACACAGCCGGGGAGAGGGAACTTTAGTTGTGAATATCTCTCAAACCATAAAGGTTTGAAAGATAAGACTTACATAATTCTTAATTTTTTTAATGCCTACAATACTAAACAAACAAAAAATTAAGTATTACTACCACTTTAACAATGTCTACACTGTATTTCTGAACCATTCGATGTTATTTTAATGGACAAGATTTTATTTTCTTTCAAAAACAAGGACATTTCTAGGTGACCCCAAACTTTTGAACGGTAGTGTATATCTATTTTTAACCCTTTGAGTGCCAGAGGGGTACGGAAAGCATTGCTCTGCTATGTATTCCGTACACCTCTGGCACTCAAAGGGTTAAGTATAAAACAGTTGTGCTGTCTACGTTGATATTTAACCCTTCGGACGCTATTAACTCTGGCACTCAAAGTGTTAAAGGTTGCAGCACATCTGTTGGAGACCTTTGTATCATCCAAGGGGTTAAAACTAAAAGTTGTTGAAAAAACACACAAGTTAAGCTTAATTAATTCAAAGAAGGAATAATTATGTTTTTATGGGATGATGAGTAATTATGTTTTTGGGGAAATTGAGTTTGTTTTCTATTGCTTAATAACCGGCTGTTCGTAAGTATCAGGCAATCACAGGTTTAAATTGAAAGATCCAGAAAAAAAAAAAGTCCTCGATTAAAGTGATAGTAACTCATTATTTTAACTTCACAAATTCAACAAATGCATGAAACGTAATGTCAAATTACCTATTATTTTTATTAATTTTACTTCCATCTTCAACTATTACTTTTACACTGACAGTGACCTCCCTGTCTCTGTGTCCAGGGTGTTTTCTATTCAGCTGACCATCAAAGCAGGACAGTGATACAATGTAACGCTATGCATGCAGCGCTGTGTACTCTGTATAGTGTATTTAATAGACAGGGACATTGATACAATGCAACACTATCCCTGCAGCACTAAGTGATCTGTATGCTGTATTTTTAATAGACACAGGCCAAGATATTCTGCTACAGGGACAGTGATACAATGTAACATAATTCCTGCATTGCTAGCTGTATTTCACAGACAGGAGCTAGGCTTTTCCACTTCAGGGATATGATACAATGTAACACTGTCCCTGCAGTACTGAGTGTTCTGTATGATGTATTTAATAGACAGGAGCTAGGCTGTTCTGCTGCAGGGAAAGTGATACAATGTAACATTATTCCTGCAGCACACTAAATGCTCTGTTAGCTGTATTTAATAGACAGGGAACAGGCTTTTCTGCTGCAGGGACATTGATGCATTGTAACACTATCCCTTCAGCACTAAGTACTCTGCATGTTGTATTTAATAGACAAGGGCCAAGCTATTCTGCTACATGGACACAGTTACTAAGTAACATGATTCCTGCAGCACTTAGTGCTCTGTTAGCGGTATATAATAAACAAAGGCCAGACTTTTCTGCTGCAGGGACAGTGATACAATGTAACCCTATCCTTGCAGCCCTGAGTGCTCTGTAAGCTGTATTTAATAAACAAAGGCCAGACTTTTCTGCTGCAGGGACAGTGATACAATGTAACCCTATCCTTGCAGCCCTGAGTGCTCTGTAAGCTGTATTTAATAAACAAAGGCCAGACTTTTCTGCTGCAGGGACAGTGGTACAATGTAACAGTATCCCTAGAGTGCTGAGTGCTCTGTATGCTGTATTTAATAAACAAAGGCCAGACTTTTCTGCTGCAGGGACAGTGATACAATGTAACAGTATCCCTAGAGTGCTGAGTGTTCTGTATGTTGTATTTAATAAACAAAGGCCAGACTTTTCTGCTGCAGGGACATTGATACAATGTAACACTATCCTTAGAGTGCTGAGTGTTCTGTATGCTGTATTTAATAAACAAAGGCCAGACTTTTCTGCTGCAGGGACAGTGATACAATGTAACGCTATCCTTAGAGTGCTGAGTGTTCTGTATGCTGTATTTAATAAACAAAGGCCAGACTTTTCTGCTGCAGGGACAGTGATACAATGTAACGCTATCCTTAGAATGCTGAGTGTTCTGTATGCTGTATTTAATAAACAAATTTTTCTGCTGCAGGGACAGTGATACAATGTAACGCTATCCTTAGAGTGCTAAGTGCTCTGTATGTTGTATTTAATAAACAAAGGCCAGACTTTTCTGCTGCAGGGACAATGATACAATGTAACACTATCCTTAAGAGTGCTGACTGCTCTGTATGTTGTATTTAATAAACAAAGGCCAGACTTTTCTGCTGCAGGGACAGTGATACAATGTAATGCTATCCTTAGAGTGCTGAGTGTTCTGTAAGCTGTATTTAATAAACAAAGGCCAGACTTTTCTGCTGCATGGACAGTGATACAATGTAACGCTATCCTTAGAGTGCTGAGTGCTCTGTATGTTGTATTTAATAAACAAAGGCCAGACTTTTCTGCTGCAGGGACAGTGATACAATGTAACGCTATCCTTAGAGTGCTGAGTGCTCTGTATGTTGTATTTAATAAACAAAGGCCAGACTTTTCTGCTGCAGGGACAGTGATACAATGTAACACTATCCTTAGAGTGCTGAGTGCTCTGTAGATAGTATTTAATAGACAGGGGCTGGACCTTTCTGCTACAGCAAAGTAACAAAATGCAATATTTTGGGGGGGGACTCAATGCCACACTTCGTTTGTCCTGATGAATTGCGCATTGCTCCCCCTGAAACATTGGATTTTGCTATTTTGCTGTATTTAAACCCCATAGCTGTTGCTGGGTCTTTACCAGGATCTAGAGTGGGTTCTCCATCAGTCTGTCATTAAAGGGATAGTAATACTTAAGTATTACTAATCCCTATAGTAAAGTCCTTTTAAAAATACATGTATTGCCCCCAGTGTCATCTCTCAAACCTTTATGGTTTGAGAGATAATCTCTCCTAAAGTTGCCCTCTCCCTCCCCCTTCCCATAGTCAGCGTTCTAGCTGACTGCAGGGAAGCCAGTCGTACGACTTTCAGGCGGCTCTCCAGCACAGCCGCGATCGTGTTAATAAAAAAGAAATCTTTCACTAAAACGGTCTTCTACGTGTGTTTGGTTTGTGCTTGGTTTGCAAGCACACATAGAAGACCATTTTAGTGAAAGATTTTTTTTATTAACGCGATCTCTGCTGCAGAGCCGCCTGATGATCAATGACCGGATTCCCCTTCAGTCAGCTACAACGCAGACTTCGGGGAAGGGAGGGGGCAACTTTAGGAGCGATTATCTCTCAAACCATAAACATTTGAGAGATGAAACTGGGGGCAATATGTTTATTTTTAAAAGGACTTTACTATAGGGATTAGTAATACTTAAGTGTTACGATCCCTTTAACCCTTTGAGTGCCAGAGGGGTACACAACGCATTGCAAAGCAATGCGTTGCGTGCCCCTCTGGTACTCAAAAGGTTAACTTTGTTCTGCTCGGCAATAAAAGCCTTATATCATACAGGTTTTCTTTAAAACACAGTTTATTGCTCCATTAACACACTGAATGCCAGCGGGTGTCTAATGCATTGCTTAGCAAAGCATCGTGCACCCCTTCGGCATTCAAAGGGTTAAGGTATAATTTCCTTTAATAAAACATGACCATTCCTATTTAAGAACTCCGTTCGTTTGCCTACATTGCCTAGTAGTCATCCAAGCTCTGCTAGTACCCTCACAGTTAAGCCCTTCCCTGCCTCAGTGTCTTGCAAGATAAAAGAACGTCTTAGGGCAGAAAGGATTACGGTGAAATTTCACTGCCTGTCTGTGACTGGTCTCCTTATTAATGAGGTAGGACAAGAACTGCGGCTTTCTGGAACTAACAGGCTGTTCGTCCTGAAGGGGAAACTTCTGTCAATAAAGAGTGACTGGCTTTATAACAAAGCAGGCTTTCCTCTCCGGACTATCATGTTACACAGCAATGAAGTACAGAACAATGACTGCTTCCTCCTATCCGCTCACTCTAGATAATGTTACTGTGTTGGTTCTGCCGGACCTTCAGTGGGACTTCTGAGAATTTTATTTTTCTCTCTCTCTCATCTATCTCTATCTCTCTCTCTCTCTCTCTCCCCCCAGTGTAAACACAAATTAAAAAAAGCATTAGGCACCAATCAAATATGAAAAATATTACTAATATAAAGCAAGGGGTTAATTGTAAAGAGCTAGTAATACTTAACATGGAAATATATATATATATATGTAAATACCCACTTCTCCAGTGAGATAAACTCTCCAGTTCCTATGTTATTCTATGGGAGAGATTTAGTTACAGACTACAGGGGAGATGTACTAAGGTGTGATAAAGAGGAGATGACTTCTCCAGTGTGATAAACTCACCAGTTCCTATGTTATTCTATGGGAGAGATTTAGTTATAGACTACAGGGGAGATGTACTAAGGTGTGATAAATAGGAGATAACTTCTCCAGTGAGATAAATTCTCCAGTTCCTATGTTATTCTATGGGAGAGATTTAGTTATAGACTACAGGGGGAGATGTACTAAGGTGTGATAAAGAGGAGATAACTTCTCCAGTGAGATAAACACTCCAGTTCCTATGTTATTCTATGGGAGAGATTTAGTTATAGACTACAGGGGAGATGTACTAAGGTGTGATAAAGAGGAGATCACTTCTCCAGTGAGATAAACTCACCAGTTCCTATGTTATTCTATGGGAGAGATTTAGTTATAGACTACAGGGGAGATGTACTAAGGTGTGATAAAGAGGAGATGACTTCTCCAGTGTGATAAACTCACCAGTTCCTATGTTATTCTATGGGAGAGATTTAGTTATAGACTACAGGGGAGATGTACTAAGGTGTGATAAAGAGGAGATAACTTCTCCAGTGTGATAAACTCTCCAGTTCCTATGTTATTCTATGGGAGATATTTAGTTATAGACTACAGAGGAGATGTACTAAGGTGTGATAAAGAGGAGATAACTTCTCCAGTGAGATAAACTCCCCAGTTCCTATGTTATTCTATGGGAGAGATTTAGTTATAGACTACAGAGGAGATGTACTAAGGTGTGATAAAGCGGCGATAACTTCTCCAGTGAGATAAACTCACCAGTTCCTATGTTATTCTATGGGAGAGATTTAGTTATAGACTACAGGGGGAGATGTACTAAGGTGTGATAAAGAGGAGATAACTTCTACAGTGAGATAAACTCTCCAGTTCCTATGTTATTCTATGGGAGAGATTTAGTTATAGACTACAGGGGAGATGTACTAAGGTGTGATAAAGAGGAGATAACTTCTCCAGTGAGATAAACTCTCCAGTTCCTATGTTATTCTATGGGAGAGATTTAGTTATAGACTATAGGGAGAGATGTACTAAGGTGTGATAAAGAGGAGATAACTTCTCCAGTGAGATCAACTCTCTAGTTCCTATGTTATTCTATGGGAGAGGTTTAGTTATAGACTACAGGGGAGATATACTAAGGTGTGATAAAGAGTAGATGACTTCTCCAGTGTGATAAACTCACCAGTTCCTATGTTATTCTATAGGAGAGATTTAGTTATACACTACAGGGGGAGATGTACTAAGGTGTGATAAAGAGGAGATAACTTCTCCAGTGAGATAAACTCTCCAGTTCCTATGTTATTCTATGGGAGAGATTTAGTTATAGACTACAGGGGAGATGTACTAAGGTCTGGTAAAGAGGAGATTACTTCTCTAGTTTGGACCAAGACGTTAACCATAGCTATCATTTTTCTCAACAATTAAAATTTTTGAACAAGACCCACTGGTGCTGCCCTCTTCATTTCATTTATGTGTATATATATATATATATATATATATAGTAATATGAAAAAGTTTTAGCCAGGTGTGAAAAATGCTGTAAAAAGTAGTTGATATTTATCAATTAACATCAATTCTTCTAGGTACACTTGCAGAAAGTCATGGATTTTGTAGGCATACAGGGCCCGATTCTATTGCAGGAGATAATTGTTAACACCTGTTTCATCAAACATTTTCCTATTGAAGTCTATGGGGAAAACTGGAGATAAAAGCAGAGATAAATTAGCACCTGCAATAGAATCTAGCCCACGGTCAGGTGTATGATTAAACAATTATACCAAACAGGTGCTAATAATCATCAGTATAATATGTGGGCTGAAACGCAATCATTAACTGAGAGACAGCTGTGTATGAGGAATAAAACTGGGTGAGGAACAGCCAAACTCAGCTAACAAGGTGAGGTTGCTGAAGACAGTTGAATGTCAAAAGTCATACATCATGGCAAGACTGAGCACAGCAACAAGGTAATTATACCGAATCAGAAAGGTCTCTCCCAGACAGAAATTTCAAGGCAACTAAGGCTGCCTAAATCTACAGAAGAATGTGGTTAGTTCTATGTTTGGAACAACCTACCTGCCAAGTTCCATAATAAACTGTGTGTAAGTGTTCCTAGAGGAATTGATGCTGTTTTAAAGGCAAAGGGTGGTTGCACCAAATATTGATATGATTTCGATTTTTTCCTTTGTTCACTCACTATGCATTTTGTGAATTGATAAATATAACATGTCTATTTTTGAAAGCATTCTTAATTTACAGCATTTTTCACACCTGCCTCAAACTTTTACACATTACTCTCTCTCTCTCTCTCTACAAATATATATATCCTATATAATAATTAGCTAAATCATGTGTAATGCCGCAACATGCGCAGTAGACACTGCTGCGTGTGCTGCAGTCATGCGCAGTAGAGACTGCCTGCACCGCTGATACAGAGCTGGGTGCTCCGAAGGAGCGACCAGCTCTGTATCAGCCGCGGCGTGGGCAGTTTTTACTGCGCTTGACTGCCCCGCGACCGGGTGGCAGTGGCACTGTGGCCCGTGTAACGGGCTGTACAACTAGTATGTAAATAAAATATTTACCCAATAGGAAAACTGAAGCTCTACAGTTCTTCTTGAGTGTAAACTCGTTTGGTCCCCCTAACACTACTGTGAAATTCTTGGCTGTCATTCATTCAAGTTACACCGTTATACACAGAATATAAACTGACACAAAAATGCAGCTTATTAATGTTATTATTATTATTATCCCTTAAAAGCAAGAGGAATGAAGATAAAGAAATCCAATTATCTGTACCCTGGACTGGTAGCGTGTGCCACAGCCAGGAGCTCTGGCATTCACATCTCACAGAAAGTGAATTATTGAAGGGACGAGAGATAATGATGCATTTTCTATTGAAATTAGAAATGACTTGGATATTTCCACTTTATCCAGACCATGCATTTTATTATTAAATTACTGGCTAAGTCATGGGGATGTGGAAATTTGCGAGAGATTTGGGTGTAATCTTATCTGCCAAATATACATGGGGGGCAGCATGCATTCACCCATTGAGTGCCAAAGGGGTAAGCAACGCATTCATATCAGGGAATTTTTTCTTCTGGAGTCCCTGGGGACTGATGTGGTGAAGGTGGGGAATATAAATAATGTGAGTTGTGTCACAAAGGGGAGGGGCTTAATTGATGATAGGGCGTGGCTTAATGGGTTGTCTAATAAAGTGGGTAAGAAGTGGGCAGAACAGGGTGAGAGGGAAAAGAAATAGGCAAGAGGTGGGCAGAACAAGGTGAAAAGGAGGAGAAGTGGGTAGGATGTGATAGGAACAGTATACACATATATATATATATATATATATATATATATATATATCAGGGCTCAAAATTTCCACTCGCCACTAGCCAATGGCGAGTGAAAATTTAGCCCTGGCAAGTAGAGATTCAGCCCTGGTGGATATGTTATGGCTTGCAGTGGCGAGTAACTTTTCAGGTCTGGCTAGTAGCAAAGGACTTCAGATTTTAAGCCCTGTATATATATATATATATATATATATATATATATATATATATATACACTAGGCCCCGGCAGTGTCAAATATCTGAGAAACAAATGAGGATACCAGCGCCCAAACCCTATTTGGAAAGTACAACCAAGTGGGATGGAGTGAAATATATGCAGAACAGAGAGATTCGCAACATTCAAAATCAAAACACAAAGTATAATAAGCTATAAGAAAAGTTGGCCCTATAGAAGCACCCTGCTGTATTAATGTGTACTTGTGTCTAGAGTCTCTTTCAATAACCGCAGCTATTCCCAAACGCTCAGATCCGCTGGTGAGTCAGAAGAAACGTGGCAAATGGAGTGGGAGGCAGTGCAACAATATAGGGAGGAAACACAAACAGAAAAAGCTAAGTGCAGTGTGTTGGAAATACACAAGGATATGAATATATTTATCCCCCTGAAGTAAATCAATGCAAGAAAGAATAAATATGTATACAAAAACAGAGAGAAAATCAGGATCCTAGTATGGGGGTATGTGGGAAGCACACAGAGGTGTAACTAGAAGCCTCCGGGCCCTGGTCCAAGAAGTGGCACAGGCCCCCCACCACATTGGCCCCCCTCAACCACACTGACCCCCCCTACAATGCCCCTCAATCTTCACAATGTCCCCATCTTCTACCTACCAGGAGCTCCCGCACAGTCCTCTTGGTAATGCAGAGCGCTGGGAGATGATGTCAAGATGATGTCATCTCCAGGGTGACCACATTTCCGTTCTGCCATTCCGGGACATGTGGTCACCCTACAAGCCTCTTCATCTCCACATTGCCCCTTGATGCCCTACCTTGAGTCCCTGGTAGTCTAGCGGTGTGGAAAGTGCTCTGTGCCTCCTCCGGCACAGAGCTGAAGCTCCCGCGCGCAGTTCTCAGTAATGCAGAGCGCTGGGAGATGATGTCATCTCCCAGCGCTCTGTATTACTAGAGCGCCTGCCGCCCTGGATGTCAGCCTGCAAACCGTGTGTCACATCATGGACGCTGCGAGGGAGTGCTGATTTATACTACCAAGCGCTCCCTCGCTGCATCCATGATGTGACACACCGCTTGCAGGCTGACATCCAGGGCGGCATATTTAAAAAAACAAACAAACACTGGGACACTGTGTGGGTGGCTTGGCTTCATTCCGGGACACTTCATTGTCCCAGTGGGAGATGACCCGGGACGCGGGACATAGGTTGCAAATAAGGTACAGTCCCGGACATTCTGGGACCCGTGGTCACCCTAGTCATCTCCCAGCGCTCTGCATTACTAGAGCACTGGAGGGAGATTGTGGATGCCAAGAAGAGGGGTCGCAGGAGGTGGACAGGCCCCTGGAGTAACGGGGCCGGTCGCAGTTGCGACCCCTGCAACCCCTACAGTTAAGTCACTGGAAGCACATGCAGCCTCTAACGTTGGACAAAGATAAGTGAAGGACTGAATAAAAAAGATACAGATATCCGATATGTAGTTTGTGAGATGATTAAGTGGAATGGCTAATGGCTGATACAGCAGCAGTCCCCAGTGCAATAGAACATAAGGAGAAAGCCAGTGCAGGTGTACCCTTATATTAATAAGGTCTTGTTGGTGGCGTTTCTCACTGCCAAGATGGTTGGATCACTTTAAACTTTATTTGTTTTGTTTACCCTGTACACACAAACTCCTCCTGCTGCTGAAATCTTCCTAAGATAACGCCAGTGGGAGGAGTCTGGAGTCCTGAAAAAATAATTATTTCTGTCTCTGTGGACATGATATCTAGTACTAGTTAAAGTAGACCTGTCACATTGTAACAAATCTGTGACTCCGAAATCACCTATAATTATGTTAGCGATTTTTTTTATTTTATTTTATGCAAATTAGACAGTATTAGCTGTCATACCAGTGAGATACTAACATTCAACTCTACAGGCCTCCCCCTGCCAGCCAAATACTAACATTCCATACTGCTCTTCCTTCTTCCTGCTACTTCCTGCCAGCCAAATACTAACATTCCATACTGCTCTTCCTCCCTCCTGCTACTTCCTGCCTGCCAAATGCTAACATTCCATACTGCTCTTCCTCCCACCTGCTACTTTCTGCCAGCCAAATACTAACATTCCATACAGCTCTTCCTTCTTCCTGCTACTTCCTGCCTGCCAAATACTAACATTCCATACTGCTCTTCCTTCTTCCTGCTACTTCCTGCCAGCCAAATACTAACATTCCATACTGCTCTTCCACTCTCCTGCTACTTCCTGCCAGCTAAATACTAACATTCCATACTGCTCTTCCTCCAACCTGCTACTTCCTGCCAGCCAAATACTAACATTCCATACTGCTCTTCCACTCTCCTGCTACTTCCTGCCAGCCAACTGCTAACATTCCATACTGCTCTTCCTCCCTCCTGCTGCTTCCTGCCAGCCAAATACTAACATTCCATACTGCTCTACCACTCTCCTGCTACTTCCTGCCAGCCAAATGCTAACATTCCACACTGCTCTTCCTTCTTCCTGCTACTTCCTGCCAGCCAAATACTAACATTCCACACTGCTCTTCCTCCCTCCTGCTACTTCCTGCCAGCCAAATACTAACATTCCACACTGCTCTTCCTCCCTCCTGCTACTTCCTGCCAGCCAAATACTAACATTCCATACTGCTCTTCCACTCTCCTGCTACTTCCTGCCAGCCAACTGCTAACATTCCATACTGCTCTTCCTCCCTCCTGCTACTTCCTGCCAGCCAAATACTAACATTCCATACTGCTCTACCACTCTCCTGCTACTTCCTGCCAGCCAAATGCTAACATTCCACACTGCTCTTCCTTCTTCCTGCTACTTCCTGCCAGCCAAATACTAACATTCCACACTGCTCTTCCTCCCTCCTGCTACTTCCTGCCAGCCAAATACTAACATTCCACACTGCTCTTCCTCCCTCCTGCTACTTCCTGCCAGCCAAATACTAACATTCCATACTGCTCTTCCTCCCTCCTGCTACTTCCTGCCAGCCAAATACTAACATTCCACACTGCTCTTCCTTCTTCCTGCTACTTCCTGCCAGCCAAATACTAACATTCCATACTGATCTTCCTCCCTCCTGCTACTTCCTGCCAGCCAAATACTAACATTCCACACTGCTCTTCCTCCCTCCTGCTACTTCCTGCCAGCCAAATACTAACATTCCATACTGCTCTTCCTCCCACCTGCTACTTCCTATCAGCCAAATACTAACATTCCATACTGCTCTTCCTCCCTCCTGCTACTTCCTGCCTGCCAAATACTAACATTCCATACTGCTCTTCCTTCTTCCTGCTACTTCCTGCCAGCCAAATACTAACATTCCAAACTGCTCTTCCTCCCTCCTGCTACTTCCTGCCAGCCAAATACTAACATTCCATACTGCTTTTCCTCCCTCCTGCTACTTCCTGCCAGCTAAATACTAACATTCCATACTGCTCTTCCTCCCTCTTGCTACTTCCTTCCAGCTAAATACAACATTCCACACTGCTCTTCCTCCCACCTGCTATTCCTGCCAGCCAAATACTAACATTCCACACTGCTCTTCCTCCAACCTGCTACTTCCTGCCAGCCAAATACTAACATTCCATACTGCTCTTCCTCCCTCCTGCTACTTCCTGCCAGCTAAATACTAACATTCCACACTGCTCTTCCTCCCTCCTGTTACTTCCTATCAGCCAAATACTAACATTCCACACTGCTCTTCCTCCAACCTGCTACTTCCTATCAGCCAAATACTAACATTCCATACTGCTCTTCCTCCCACCTGCTACTTCCTATCAGCCAAATACTAACATTCCACACTGCTCTTCCTCCAACCTGCTACTTCCTATCAGCCAAATACTAACATTCCATACTGCTCTTCCTCCAACCTGCTACTTCCTGCCAGCCAAATACTAACATTCCATACTGCTCTTCTTCCCTCCTGCTATTTCCTGCCAGCCAAATACTAACATTCCACACTGCTCTTCCTCCGTCCTGCTACTTCCTGCCAGCCAAATACTAACATTCCACACTGCTCTTCCTCCGTCCTGCTACTTCCTGCCAGCCAAATACTAACATTCCATACTGCTCTTCCTCACTCCTGCTACTTCCTGCCAGCCAAATACTAACATTTCATACTGCTCTTCCTCCCTCCTGCTACTTCCTGCCAGCTAAATACTAACATTCCATACTGCTCTTCCTTCTTCCTGCTACTTCCTGCCAGCCAAATACTAACATTCCATACTGCTCTCCCTCCCTCCTGCTACTTCCTGCCAGCCAAATACTAACATTCCATACTGCTCTTCCTTCTTCCTGCTACTTCCTGCCTGCCAAATACTAACATTCCATACTGCTCTTCCTTCTTCCTGCTACTTCCTGCCAGCCAAATACTAACATTTCATACTGCTCTTCCTCCCTCCTGCTACTTCCTGCCAGCTAAATACTAACATTCCATACTGCTCTTCCTTCTTCCTGCTACTTCCTGCCAGCCAAATACTAACATTTCATACTGCTCTTCCTCCCTCCTGCTACTTCCTGCCAGCTAAATACTAACATTCCATACTGCTCTTCCTCCCTCCTGCTACTTCCTGCCAGCCAAATACTAACATTCCATACTGCTCTTCCTTCTTCCTGCTACTTCCTTACAGCTAAATACTTACATTCCTCTTCCGCTAACATTACCAACATTCACTCTTCCTCCCTCCTGCTACTTCCTGCCAACCAAGTACTAACATTCCACGCTGCTCTTCATCCCTCCTGCCACTCCCTGTTAGTCAGTACTAGCTCATTTATATAAAACGACAAATAAATATAGCTAATGTCACAGAGATTAATGTTTGAAATAAAATTTGGTTAACGTACATATAAGTCTTTTGAGGGCTGTTTGTTGCAAAGTGACGGTTCCACTTAAACATTAATTTTAGGGAATTAGTCCACTTAGATTTGGTTTACACTGGCCAGTTCACTGCTCCTACAACCCTTAGTTCCAGTGGAATACTCATCGCTTTGTTCTGCAATGCACTGCACAGCCCTCTGACTTTCAAAGGGTTAAAGGGATTGTAATACTTAAAATGTAAAAAAAAAATATGTTGTAGGGTTTATCCCCCTGAGTAAAACAAGAGTACTCCCACTGCTGAAAGGTGTTTCATTCAAAAGTTATTAATTTTCAAAGTTGAATTTTTTAGGTGCAATATCACAGTGGCCTGAAATTGTACAGTGGCGCTGTTGCTACACGATCCTATGGACAGCTCTGGTCCCGGGACCATAAATCTCCATAGGATGGTGTAGCAACAGCGCCACTGTACAATTTCAGGCCACTGTGATATTGCACCTAAAAAATTCAACTTTGAAAATTAATAACTTTTGAATGAAACACCTTTCAGCAGTGGGAGTACTCTTGTTTTACTCAGGGGGATAAACCCTACAACATATTTTTTTTTTTACATTTTAAGTATTACTATCCCTTTAAATGATAGTAATTCACTATTCTTATAGTGTCCTATGTGGGCCCCGAGGTGACACGCCTCTGAAGGCCACATCTGTCCTACCTCCTCTGTCCTACAATCAGAGTAATGAAGTGCACAGCTACAGGCACATGAATCACCCTTGTACGGCTCTGTAATTGAGTCTTGTATTTAAATGAGACCTATTAATTATTAACATTATTTAAACCCCACGATAAAACCTGTACCAGCTCCATTCATCAGCCCTCGGACAATTCCGCGAGAAAGCGAGCAGAGAGCAGTATCTTGGAGAAGCGAAATGCGCTTCCCCATAACAATAGTTAGAGGGGATGCCCAGAGGTGCTAATTTATTCATGTGCATCCTCGGACTCTGCTGTCATTAGTTTGAGCAATATGCCCCATTCTAATTTCGGGCCTAATTATATAGTGTGTTTTCAGAAGGACGATGGGGTGGACATGGAAAAAAAATTAATTTAACTTGTTCGGTGCCAGAGTGGTGTCCAACACAATGTTTTTTCACTGACTCACAAGCTTTGCTAAAGAGGCTTTTCACCACGAAACGCGTAAGCCAATCATATCAAAATTTTGGAATGCATTTGCTTTTTATAGTATGGTAATACTTAATATGTAATAAATATATATTGTAGGGGTTATTCTCCTGAGTAAATCAAGGGTACTCCTATGGCTGAGAGGTGTTTCATTCAAAAGTTATTACAGCTCAAACGTTAATTTTTTAGGTGCACTATAATAGCTCTGGTCAGTTGACCATAAATCTTGATAGGATGGTGTAGCAACAGCGCCACTGTTACATTTCAGGCCACTGTGATATTTCACCTAAAAAAATCAATTTGAGCTGTAATAACATTTGAATAAAATACCTGTCAGCAGTTGTCTTGTTTTACTCAGGGGGATAAACCTTACGACTGATTTTTTTTCCATACTGAGTATTACTTTAAAATTCTCCTAAAGAGAGACACTAGGGAGGTATGTACCCCCTGATATCTCCTAAAGCGGGACACTTGGGAGGTACAGACCCCTAATATTTCCTAAATAGGGTCATAGGGAGGTATGTAACCCCCAAATATCTCCTAAAGAGGTACACATGAGAGGTATGGACCCCTAATATATCCTAAAGAGGGATACTTGGAAGGTATGGAACCCTAATATCTCCAAAAGAGGGACACTTGGGAGGTATGGACCCCTAATATATCCTAAAGAGGGATACTTGGAAGGTATGGAACCCTAATATCTCCAAAAGAGGGACACTTGGGAGGTATGGACCCCTAATATCTCCTAAAGAGGGACACTTGGGAGGAATGGACACCTAATATCTCCTAAAAAGGGACACTTGGGAGGTACAGACCCCTAATATGTCCTAAAGAGGGACACTTGAGAAGCATGTACCCCTAATATCTCCTAAAGAGGGACACATGGGAGTTATGGAGCCCTAATATCTCTTAAAGAAGGACACTTGGGAGGTATGGACCCCTAATATCTCCTAAAGAGAGACACTTGGGAGGTATGGACCCCTAATATCTCCTAAAGAGGGACACTTGGGAGGTATGGACCCCTAATATCTCCTAAAGAGGGACACTTGGGAGGTATGGACCCCTAATATCTCCTAAAGAGGGACACTTGGGAGGTACGGATCCCTAATATCTCCTAAAGAGGGACACTTGGGAGGTATGGACCCATAATATCTCCTAAAGAGGGACACTTGGGAGGTATGTACCCCTAATATCTCCTAAAGAGGGACACTTGGGAGGTACGGATCCCTAATATCTCCTAAAGAGGGACACTTGGGAGGTATGGACCCCTAATATCTCCTAAAGAGGGACACTTGGGAGGTATGGACCCCTTACTATCTCTTAAAAAGGGGCACTTACGAGGTATGCAATTGTGAGTAAAAGCAATTGCACTATACAAGAGAAATAAAAATAATTTAACCCTTATACTGCTAGAGGGCTGCAACACATTGCTTCACAGTACCCTGGAGTCAGCTCTAGCACTCAACTCAACTTTAGCCCCATTTAAGTCAATGTACATTTAGGGAATGTTTAGCTCTCCTCTGTGGTACCGTTGGTCTGCCCCAGAAGTAATTACTCCAATTTTCTTTTGAGGGTAAAGCCAAAGGTGTTGCAAAAAATATGTTATGCTCATTCCCCTGGCACTCAAAGAGTTAAAAATCTTTTTTATGAGTTCTTAATGAATATGTGAAACTGAATCATAGACAATCCCAAATAGTGGTGAAACGCGTTATCAGCTTTTAGGAAAGAAGGGTCATATGTACTAAGATATAATGGAGTAATTATGTAGGGGTGAAATATACATCCCTATCTATTTCAATGGGACTTTTAACCTTTTGAACTAGAAAGGTCTCAACGCATTTTGAGGCCAGCGTTCTAAAAAAATGGAGTAATGGAACAAACCAATTGCACCACAGGAACAAATAAACCTTCATGTTCACATGGATTAAAAATCGGCTTTTAACCCTTTGCGTGCCAGAGGGGTACACAATACTTTGCTTTGCAAAGTGTTGCGTACCCCTATGGCACTCAAAGGGTTAACTCCACGAATGCTTGTGAGATCTGAGAATATTTATTTGTCCCCTTTTTTCAGTAGGTTTGTTCGAGAATTGCTCCTCTTTTCCTCAGTTCATCATCCTGGCCATGCTGTGCTTCCATCCCCAGTTGTGAAATCCTATATTGTAATTCGCTAAGGATGTTTGTCAGAAGCCGTCATGCAAAGTAGAGATGGCTGCGAGTGCTGCAGTCATGCGCAGGACAGACTTCCCAGTCCGCGGCTGATACGGAGCGGGGCGTTCCGAAATCAGACTGTAGTCCTCTCTGTGCACCTTGCTGCGCTTCCATCCCCAGTTGTAAAATCCTATATTGTAATTCGCTAAGGATGTTTGTCAGAAGTCGTCATGCACAGTAGAGACTGCCCGGGCCGCGGCTGATATGGAGCGGGGCGCTCCGAAATCAGACTGTAGTCCTCTCTGCGCACCTTGCTGCACTTCCATCCCCAGATATAAAATCCTATATTGTAATTCGTTAAGGATGTCTGTCAGAAGTCGTCAGGCACAGTAGAGATGGCTGCGCGCACTGCGCCATGGCTGATATGGAGCGGGGCACTGCGCCGTGGCTGATATGGAGTGGGGCACTGCGCTGTGGCTGATATGGAGCGGGGCACTGCGCCGTGGCTGATATGGAGCGGGGCACTGCGCCGTGGCTGATATGGAGAGGGGCATTGCGCCGTGGCTGATATGGAGCGGGGCACTGCGCCATGGCTGATATGGAGCGGGGCACTGCGCCATGGCTGATATGGAGCGGGGCACTGCGCCATGGCTGATATGGAGCGGGGCACTGAGCAGTGGCTGATATGGAGGGGGGCACTGCGCCGTGGCTGATATGGAGGGGGGCACTGCGCCGTGGCTGATATGGAGCGGGGCTCCGAATTCAGACCATAGTTCTCTCCTTAAGGTGTGCAGAGAGGACTATGGTCTAAATTCTGAGTTCTCCATATCAGCCGCGGCGTGGGCAGTCTGTACTATGCATGACTGCAGCGCCGCCAGTGTTGGCCCATGTACACGGGCTTTAAAACTAGTGATTCAATAAAGAAATAACTTGGGGTTGCCACAGTTGCCATAGAGTTATTTCATTTGTATTCCTCAGCCGTGGCCCTGGAGGGTCCGATTCAACTGCCCACAGTGCCACCACAGACCTCAACATATGAGAAGACACAAGGGGGGGGGTGCTCCATGGAGCCATCACAAAGCGATGACTGTCAGGTTTTGTGTGTAAAATAAAACTATCTTTTTATTAACACAACAAAAATCAAAACAGAAAAGTACAACTGATGGAATACAACCGCGATTGTATTGCCTTACACGTGTTGGGTACCTGTTTATTTTTATATTTGATGTGTTAATAAAGAGGTTGTTTTTACACTCAAAATCCAACTGGTGTCACTTTGTGGCAGCTCCGTCGAGCACACCCCCCTCCCGTGCTATCTTGCAAAATGATTCAGTTCTTACCCATTTTCACTTTCCTGCAGTTTAAATATATAATAAAGGAGTGTGAAGATGCTGGTAAT
>CM074724.1:13660334-13712834 GCA_037306005.1 Rhinophrynus dorsalis | reverse complement strand
TATAGTTCTCCCATAATGCAGTGGGTGTTGCAGTATAGTTCTCCCATAATGCAGTGGGTGTTGTAGTGACAGATTACATACCACCGAATGTACACTCTCACCTACACTATGATTTCCTTGCTGCTCTTCATATTTTATTCACTTGCGTTCGTATTGTGTGTGTGTGTGTGTATATATATATATATATATATATATATATATATATATATGAATATGTTAACTCCAGCAGTGCGCTGTTATATTTTTTGACATTAGCACTGAATTATTTGCTTGGCATCTTACAACCACGTGTGCCTAGCTCCTTGTTGTGTATTTTTTTTTTTTTTTTGTATTTTGACTTGTTTTCAGCCAACAGGTCATGAAAATCGGTAGCTGGTGAAACTTTGGTAATATTTGTTGTCATAGGTTATTAGCGACCTTGTTGGTATCACACCGAAGACATCACACGCCTGGACCAGAGGGGATCGATGCATTTTGCCGCCTGAGGGACACGCTTCTGAGGTATGATGGGAAATGTGTTCATTTGTTTGTATATAAAGCATCCTTGCTTCCTTCTACAACAATTTGACCTCAAGAAAGTCCCTCAGTGGACAGAAAATGTTCGGCATGGATGCAATAAACTAACCTTTTATAATCCATTGTGCTGTCTCATATGAAGCTAACCAGGCTGAGAATACTTGAAAATGTATTATATATACATATATATATATATATATATATATATATATATATATTTATTTACTCAAATAACTGAGAGTGATTACAGTCAAACATAAGCTAGGCAGCTAGTTACAGTAATGTCATGTACTATGCTTTTAAAAACCTCTCTTGCAGTAACCAGATTGTGCGTATTTAAACACATTTTTGAGTGCACTTCATTATATATCATCATAGTCATTTATAGGTGATATTTACTGAGATATGGTGAAAAAATAGCTATAATAATAAGAAAACATATAGGAGAAAAAAAGAAAGAACTCATAGCACTAAAACACGCACACACACACACACATATATGTGTGTGTGTGTGTGCGTGTTTTAGTGCTATGAGTTCTTTCGTTTTATTCTCCTATATGTTTTATTATTATAGCTATTTTTTCACCATATTTAAGTAAATATCACCTATAAATGACTATGATGATATATAATGAAGTGCACTCAAAAATGTGTTTAAATACGCACAATTTCTGGTTACTGCAAGAGATGTTTTTAAAAGCATAGTACATGACATTACTGTAACTAGCTGCCTAGCTTATGTTTGACTGTAATCACTCTCAGTTATTTGAGTAAATTAGAGTAAAAAAATTGCTTAGTTCTGTTTATCAGCCATGAAAACCATGCAAAAGAAACTTTACAATAAAATATACATCTTTCACTACCTCCCTTTCCTAGGCAACATGGACTTCCAGAACGGTACCCCGACCCTAGGTTCAGACAATGGTCAACTAGACACTTATATTTACAGGCCCATCTCTATATCAACAAACTAATGGCACGTCTACCCATGACTGGTATACCAAGACCATTAATCCAGTCACTTGTAGAACCTCAACGTTTACAATCTCTTGCTGTCTGAACTATATCTTGACCACCAACGTCATGCCCTCATGGGCCTAAGTCAATGGATGGAGCTGTTTCTGAGGGCCATGTTGGAGTGCCTTCTTAGGGAATTCTTTCAGAGACTGAGGGCTAACTCTTCAGCATATCCCCATGACACTTTGTACAAAATATTTCACATTTCAGATGGGTCTTACGGCAAATAGTAATCACCTTAAATACAGACAACATGACGCTGACACTTATAACAGTTTGTGTGTTTGTCTAGTAATATGACCCTTCTGGGACTCTAGGACTAAAGAGATATCAAAAATCTTTAGAAGAAGGGTCTAACTTTGACTTAGGCATCATCATTCCTCTATGCCACCTAACCACCAACCAAAAATGCCTCGTTCATGTCCTAATAATGGTGGAAATTTAAAATAATCCTTTGCATCTGACTGTTCGTCAAACCACCCTCCAGGATGCAATGTCTCAACAAAGTAATAGACAAAGCGCATGTTGAACGCATTGTGACCCTACGAGAAGAGGAAGTGAAAGGTCTAGCTTTCTGGAGAGTACAAAAACCATTTGCCAATACTTTGTCGGGGACGCAGTAGGCGAACTTCACATTATGCTTTCAAAATATTTCCTAGTCATTGGAACAGGATTAATGGGATCTACAAACACTATTTTGGAACCTACACACTTGTGCCTCCTAAACAGTAATAGGGACTAAACCAGTAGTTCTCAACCTTTCTAGTACCGTGACCCTTTGATAAAATTTCACAAGTTGTGTCGACCCCTAACAGTATAATTATTTTTGTTGCGCCTTCATCGCTGTAATTTTGCTACTGTTATGTTAAAAAAAAAATATTTTCTGGTGGTTTTAGGCAGGGGTCAAGTCCTGGGAAAAGAAGTGTGGGAACTCACCCAAGATTTCCCTCCGCCCAAAATAAATATGTATGGCTCACGTCAAGATTGTCTCTCTCTATACGTGTGTGTATCACTGCATGTATGAGTGTGTCTATCTCACTCTGTGTATGGCAGTGCATGTGTATGGCAGTACATGTGTGTGATAGTTTTGTCTGTTGCATGTGTCTTTGTCTCTATTACTGTTGCATGCACACACATTGCCCCCCATCATCTCCACATTGCTCTCACATTTCCCCTCATCAGCTTCATATTGCCCCATCAGCTCCAAATTGCCCCCATCATCTCCAACTTGCCCCCATCATCTCCAATTTGCCCCACATCAGCTCCATATTGCCCCCATCAGCACCATATTGCCCTCAAATTGCCCCCATCATCTCCAACTTGCCCCCATCATCTCCAGTTTGCCCCACATCAGCTCCATATTGCCCCCATCAGCACCATATTGCCCTCAAATTGCCCCTTCAGCTCCAGCTTGCCCTGATCAGCTCCAACTTGCCCTCCATCAGCTCCATATTGCCCTCACATTGCCCCCCATCATCTCCAACTTGCCCTGATCAGCTCTAACTTGCCCCCCATCATCTCCATATTGCCCTCACGTTGCCCCTGATCAGCTCCAACTTGCCCCCATCATCTCCAACTTGTCCCCCATCATCTCCAGTTTGCCTCATCATCTCCACATTGCCCCCATCAGCTCTATATTGCCCCCATCAGCTCCACATTGCCCCGATCTGCGCCATATTGCCCCTATCATTTCCACATTGCCCCCGACAGTTCCATATTGCACTCACATTGCCCCCCATCATCTCCAAATTGCCCCCATCAGCTCCTTATTGCCCCCGTAAGCGCCATATTGCCCTTACATTGCCCCCCATCAGCCCCAACTTGCCCTAATCAGCTCCAAATTGCCATGATCAGCTCCAACTTGCCCCCATGAGATCCAACTTGCCCCCCATCAGCTCCACATTGCCCCCGTCAGCTCCACATTACCCCCATCAGGTCCAACTTGCCCCATCATCTCCACATTGCCCCCATCATCTCCATATTGTCCCCCATCATCTCCATATTGCCCCCTATCAGCTCCAACTTGCCACTATCATCTTCATCTTGCCACCATCATCTCCAACTTGCCCCCATCATCTCATATTGCACTCACATTGCCACCCCCATCATCTCCATATTGCCCCTATCGGTTTTTGAGTGCCAGAAAAAAAACATTACCTGACGCTGTCGCCTGTCCTTGGGATGATTGGCGTGAGGCGCGGCGATGTGTTGTCTTGCATTCTGAGACCACTGCAATGCTGTGTGTTGGAACTGATCAGCTCATTCAATGCAGCGGTTCCGCTGGCCCCAGTCCTTCCGTAACAAACATACTTCCGGTTTGGCATATCTTGGTAAGTGCTTCTGTCACACACAGTAATTATATAGATACCCCTGACTGGTGCTTCTGTTACACACAGTAATTATATAGATACACCTGACTGCTGTATGATGGACTCCTACCTAGGTAAGTGCTTCTGTTACACACAGTAATTATATAGATGCACCTGACTGCTGTATGATGGACTCCTACCTAGGTAAGTGCTTCTGTTACACACAGTAATTATATAGATACACCTGACTGCTGTGTGATGGACTCCTACCTAGGTAAGTGCTTCTGTCACACACAGTAATTATATAGATACACCTGACTGCTGTATGATGGACTCCTACCTAGGTAAGTGCTTCTGTCACACACAGTAATTATATAGATACACCTGACTGCTGTATGATGGACTCCTACCTAGGTAAGTGCATCTGTTACACATGGTAATTTATATAGATACACCTGACTGCTGTGTGATGGACTCCTACCTAGGTAAGTACTTCTGTTACACACAGTAATTATATATATATATACTCCTGACTGCTGTATGATGGACTCCTACCTAGGTAAGTGCTTCTGTTACACACAGTAATTATATTGATACACCTGACTGCTGTATGATGGACTCGTACCTAGGTAAGTGCTTCTGTCACACACAGTAATTATATAGATACACCTGACTGCTGTATGATGGACTCCTACCTAGGTAAGTGCTTCTGTTACACACAGTAATTATATAGATACACCTGACTGCTGTGTGATGGACTCCTACCTAGGTAAGTGCTTCTGTTACACACAGTAATTATATAGATACACCTGACTGCTGTATGATGGACTCCTACCTAGGTAAGTGCACCTGTTACACATGGTAATTTATATAGATACACCTGACTGCTGTGTGACGGACTCCTACCTAGGTAAGTACTTCTGTTACACACAGTAATTTATATAGATATACACCTGACTGCTGTGTGATGGACTCCTACCTACGTAAGTGCTTCTGTTACACACAGTAATTATATAGATCCACATGACTGCTGTGTGATGGACTCCTACCTAGGTAAGTGCTTCTGTTACACACAGTAATTATATAGATACACCTGACTGCTGTGTGATGGACTCCTACCTGGGTAAGTGCTTCTGTTACACACAGTAATTATATAGATACACCTCACTGCTGTGTGATGGACTCCTACCTAGGTAAGTGCTTCTGTTACACACAGTAATTATGTACATACACCTGACTGCTGTGTGATGGACTCCTACCTGGGTAAGTGCTTCTGTTACACACAGTAATTATATAGCTACACCTGTCTGCTGTGTGATGGACTCCTACCTAGGTAAGTGCTTCTGTTACACGTAGTAATAATACAGATACACCTGACTGCTGTGTGATGGACTCCTACCTAGGTAAGTGCTTCTGTTACACACAGTAATTATATAGATCCACATGACTGCTGTGTGATGGACTCCTACCTAGGTAAGTGCTTCTGTTACACACAGTAATTATATACATACACCTGACTGCTGTGTGATGGACTCCTACCTAGGTAAGTGCTTCTGTCACACACAGTAAATATATAGATACACCTGACTGCTGTGTGATGGACTCCTACCTAGGTAAGTGCTTCTGTTACACACAGTAATTATATAGATACACCTGACTGCTGTATGATGGACTCCTACCTAGGTAAGTGCTTCTGTTACACACAGTAATTATATAGATACACCTGACTGCTGTATGATGGACTCCTACCTAGGTAAGTGCTTCTGTTACACACAGTAATTATATAGATACGCCTGACTGCTGTGTGATGGACTCCTACCTAGGTAAGTGCTTCTGTTACACACAGTAATTATATAGATATACACCTGACTGCTGTATGATGGACTCCTACCTAGGTAAGTGCTTCTGTTACACACAGTAATTATATAGATCCACATGACTGCTGTGTGATGGACTCCTACCTAGGTAAGTGCTTCTGTTACACACAGTAATTATATACATACACCTGACTGCTGTGTGATGGACTCCTACCTAGGTAAGTGCTTCTGTCACACACAGTAAATATATAGATACACCTGACTGCTGTGTGATGGACTCCTACCTAGGTAAGTGCTTCTGTTACACACAGTAATTATATAGATACACCTGACTGCTGTATGATGGACTCCTACCTAGGTAAGTGCTTCTGTTACACACAGTAATTATATAGATACACCTGACTGCTGTATGATGGACTCCTACCTAGGTAAGTGCTTCTGTTACACACAGTAATTATATAGATACGCCTGACTGCTGTGTGATGGACTCCTACCTAGGTAAGTGCTTCTGTTACACACAGTAATTATATAGATACACCTGACTGCTGTATGATGGACTCCTACCTAGGTAAGTGCTTCTGTTACACACAGTAATTATATAGATACACCTGACTGCTGTATGATGGACTCCTACCTAGGTAAGTCCTCCTGTTACACACAGTAATTATATAGATATACACCTGACTGCTGTATGATGGGTAAGACAAACTGTGCAACTTATTTCTAGGGTCTAATTCCCCTTTAAAAAAGGGAGTTTGGAATGTAATACATGTTAACCCTTTGAGTGCCAAAGGGTTGTCCAATCCATTGCTTTTTCATAATAAAATATCCCTGTTCCATTTAAAATCCATGTTCCAACATTGCAAACAGTTCTTTAACCCCTTGGGTGCTGGAGACACGTGCAACGCATTCTGAAGCAATTCATTGGAGACCAGAATACTTCCGAGGGTTAATAATCCCTAATTATTATATTTATACAAGATTGAATAAGCAATAAATCATGCTCGTACGTTCAGAGCAAACAGAAACGCTACAAGATATGAAAACATATTAAAACCACCTCTCCAGCGTCCTCTTTATCTTATCTCCGTCTGGCAGGGTTCTGTGCTCCATTGGCTTTGAAGCCTTTGCCAAAGCAGCCGGGGTGACAGTTGTAGTGTAGACTCTATGAATTTATTACTGTCACCCAAAGAATACTTTTTTTGGCTCGCTGTCCTGCAGTGGCGTGCCAAAACTAATCCCTTCGCATACAGCAACAATTAAATAACTTCTGGGCACACAAAGGCAATGAAATAATTATTCTGCAGAAAGGAACATTATAATGCCTGAAAAAAAAAAAAAAGAATTGGATGCGGGATTTTTCCATAATCCTCCTCTCTACATTTACCTAAATGGTCCTGGAACCGTATTAGTAATAACTAGAAGGGTAATGCGCTTATCTGATATTATGGTCTAAGGGTTTCTTTATAAATGGGAAGAAAAAGAACAAGATGAAGTTAAACCCTTGAATGCTACAGAGGAATGAAACACGTTGCGATTTATTTTTTAGAATCCAAGTGTTTAACCATTTGAATGCCACAGAGCTATACAAGGTGTTATGTTGCAATGCGCATACCTGCGAACTTTGTCTTGTGGACTCCATGGAGGGGAGTCCTGTGGTGCTGCTAGGGGGGATAAATAATGTGGTTTGTGTGAAAAAGGAGTGGGGCTTAATAACGAGTTAGGGCTGGGCTTAGTAGACATGGCAAAAGTAGGAGGAACAGGATGGGGAGGAGGAGCAGTGGGCAGGAAGTGGGAGGAACAGGGTGGGAAGGAGGAGAAGTGGCAGGACGTAGGAGGAATAGGGTGGGAAGGAGGAGAAGTGGGCAGGAAGTGAGAGGAACAGGGTGGGAAGGAGGAGAAGTGGCAGGACGTAGGAGGAACAGGGTGGGAAGGAGGAGAAGTGGGCAGGAAGTGAGAGGAACAGGGTGGGAAGGAGGAGAAGTGGCAGGACGTAGGAGGAACAGGGTGGGAAGGAGGAGAAGTGGGCAGGAAGTGAGAGGAACAGGGTGGGAAGGAGGAGAAGTGGCAGGAAGTAGGAGGAACAGGGTGGGAAGGAGGAGAAGTGGGCAGGAAGTGAGAGGAACAGGGTGGGAAGGAGGAGAAGTGGCAGGATGTAGGAGGAACAGGGTGGGAAGGAGGAGAAGTGGGCAGGAAGTGAGAGGAACAGGGTGGGAAGGAGGAGAAGTGACAGGAAGTGAGAAGAACAGGGTCCAGAAGGAGTAGAAGTGGCAGGAAGTGGGAGGAACAGGGTGTAAAAGGAGAAGAAGTGGGCAATGCAGTGGAAAAACCAGAGTCTTCAGGGGAAATCAATAGAGTTTCCAGCTATGGTAATGAGCTGGCTACATCTCAGGCACGCAGAGGTATTATAGGACTACCTGGAAACTTCCAAATGCTAGTCATGAGATCTTTGAAATATTAAGCCTTAAAGTTCCTTATATTATAGATTTTAGGCAATAGATAAGTTCTCGAGGGACCTTTAATGTGTTACAGCTTACTGATATCATTGTCTGTATTTACACAGACAAGCTTCTCCTTTTGTCTTTCTGTATAGAGATCCCAGGTTAGAATTTCCCTGGAAGGGACTGTAGGGTACAGGAGGGGAAGCATGTCATGGGGAGGGTTGATTCATATAGGAAGTGTGTGTGATAGAGAGGAGTAAAAGGAAAGGGCTTAAAAGGGGTGGTGACAGGAAGTGGGCTGTGGTTTGGAAGAAGAGAGGACAGAGGAAGTGTCCCTCCCTCCCTTCTTATGGTGTGGTTGTGTGTCTCAGCTGGGCGAATAGTCCTTGCCTGGTTTTCAGAGATCGATAACTGATATGGTAAAGTTAAGGGATTTTATCCCTGGGAGGAAACCCTTTGGAAGTTTGCCCCGGACCTAAGTTGCGGGAGGTGACGTTACCCATTGAAGCTAAAATGGATGGCCAATTGGGTAATTCCTTGGGAGTTAGCTGGAAGTTCTAAAGAATGGTGGAGTCAGCTGGAAGTGCTAAAGAACGGTGGGATTAGCTGTATTGCTGAAGAAGGTAAGGTTTAGCATGAGTACGTACAATCTGGCCGTGCTTAGTTTAAAGGAAAGCAGATTGACAAGGACTGTCGGTTAATGATTGATTATTGGTTAATGATTTAATTATTGTTGTATTTGAATAAGAACAATAATAATTAATGTGAGTGAAAATAGTTGAATAAAGCTGTGGTCTGTTATCCCCAAAAATAGATGTGTCTGTACTTATTTATGGATCATACCCTCTCCCTATGACATGCTTCATAGTAATACATAACGTGTGTTCATATTGGAAACAAATCTCTATATTGTATATTGTTATGTAAAACAAGAGTGCTCCTACACCAGGGGCGTGCCTCATTCAGAAGTAATTGCAGCTCATACTGTTACTTGCTTGTTTCAAATAAAATGTAAGCAACACAGCTGCCTGATGTCAAAATTAGATTTCTTTTTTTTTTTTCAATAGGAGAGCTAAATAATAGGGCACATCTCACTACAGAATGTGACTGCAGCAGCTCCAGATCATCATGACAGTTTAAACATTAATATATTTTGATTGATGCATCTCCCACTTTACTGCTCCTGCGTATAACACAGAAGCATTTCACTTCATTGAGTTTTATTTTTTCAGCTCTTTTTCATTAAAATATAGCCAAACCACCATATCTATATAATTATACACAATGTCTTCAAATCTGTGCAGATCAAAGCTTTAGGTAAATAGCGAAGGAAAACATTATACTGAAAGTCTTACCATGTCATTAAGTAATATTAGATACCAACATGTTCTATTTTTCAATCTCTAAGATTCACATATTCTTTTTTTTTTAATACCAAAACTGGGGATCTGTGGCATTATGGCAATGGGTGATGAATTACATTATTTAGTAATTTCCCAACAGGTTGAAGTACCACCTGTCTATTTTTGTGAAAATGTCATGATGTAGGCCACTCACAATGTCATCTATATACTTCAATCTGGGGGTCAGTTCTAACTCAGAATGCTGGCGATGCTGTTCCTTCAGCTATTGGTGGAGATACAGTGTACGTATCCAATAGGAGACAGGCAGCAAAATCGACCTATAACTTTCTTTTAAGGGTCACCCATTACAGCTATATGTCAGCCTTTTAAAGGGAGAAGAGAGAGAGGAGAGAGAGAGAGATTGAGAGGGAGAAGGGATAGAGAAAGAAGGAGAGAGGATGTTCATGTTTCTATCTGTGCCTATGAATGTGTATATATGTGTGTGTGTGTGTCTGTATGTGTGTGTGTGAATGTATATGTGTGAATGTATATGTTTGTGTGCATGTGTGTCTATTTATATGTATACTAGCAACATGGGACGGCGTTGCCCGTCATGTTATGACCATTGGGCGCACGTGTTTGAAATGCAGACACACTGATAAACACAGACATATGCAGCATACAGGCAGACACATACCATACATCCCAAGTGTCCCTCTTTGAGGGCCAAATCCCTCTGTCCCTCTTTCCCACCCTGTTGTCCCTCTTTTTAGGAGGTCAGACTGTGTGCAGGGCCGGCTCCACCTATAGGCGAGGTAGGCGCCGGCCTAGGGCGCACACGTACTGCGGACGCGGGCATGCAGCGGAGAAGAGCTGCGCCCACACACCACGCCAGGAACCACAACACAGTCAGGTCTGTGTTGCTACAGCGCTTCCTCATGTGGTCGGATCTTTAGTAATGCAGAGCGCGCTGGGAGTCATGATCTTCCGCCGCGCTCTGCATTACTGAAGAGAAGACTGCGCGGGAGATACAGGTATGTGATGGGGGGCAAGTTGGAGCTGAGGGGGCATAGTGGAGCTGAGGGGGCAAGTTGGAGCAGATGTGGGGCAAAGTGGAGATGATGGGGGCAAGTTGGAGCTGTTAGGGGAAAGCTGGAGCTGAGGGGGCATAGTGGAGCTGGTGGTGGCAAGTTGGAGATGATGGGGGCAAGTTGGAGCTGATGAGGGTCAAAGTGGAGCTGATGACGGTCAAAGTGGAGCTGAGGGGGGGCAAGTTGGAGCTGAGGGGGGGCAAGTGGAGCTGAGGGGGGGCAAAGTGGAGCTGGTGGGGCAAGTTGGAGCGGATGGGGGCAAGTTGGAGCTGCTGGGAGCATAGTGGAGCTGATAGTGGAAAGTTGGAGCTGAGAGGGCATAGTGGAGCTGGTGGGGGCAAGTTGGAGCGGATGGGGGCAAGTTGGAGCGGATGGGGGGCAAAGTGGAGCTGATGGGGTAAGTTGGAGAGGATGGGGGGCAAAGTGGAGCTGATGGGGGTAAGTTGGAGCTGAGGGGGTAAAGTGAAGCTGAGGGGGCAAAATGGAGCTGGTGGGGGCACGTTGGAGCTGATGGGGGCAAGTTGGAGTTGATAGGGGCAAAGTGGAGCTGGTGGGCCAAAGTGAAGCTGATAAGGGGCAAGTTGGAGCTGGTGGGGGGCATCTCTTACAGGCATCTCCAGAACAGGGGCAGAGTGGCTCAGGGGGCAGAGAGAGGACAATCATGAAAAGAGGTTGGGTATAAGTAGGCAGGGTATAAAGGGGTGGGACACAAGGGGCGGAGCGAAATGGGCGGCAAAATTAGGTTTTGCCTAGGGTGGCAAAAATCCTTGCACCAGCCCTGACTGTGTGGTGTGTATTACTTTGCTCTACAGCAATAAAGCAATAAACTTCAGTATATGTGTGTATACATTAGTCTGTGCAAATAAAATACTTTGGTCTTGAACTAAATCATTTATTCAGTTACATAAATAGCTAGTAATAGGTCATGAAATAACCTAAAAATTCTTACTAATGCCCCGCCCACCAGCCACACCCCAAATAATATTACCTAAAACTAACATGTCCCTCTTTGGCCCTGTGAAATGTTGGGAGGTATGCACATACACACAGTGAGCGGCAGAAACATGCAAAAGACATGTACACACAGACACACTGGAGATGCACATATGGACACACATATGTAACAGAGATGTACACACACAGACACGCAACATATATGAGCAGAAACACATGTGCTCATGAGTTGTGTACCCCTCTGGCACTCAAAGGGTTAAGGTATAGAGAGGCATGTCAGAGTTAAATAGCAGTGGGAAGTGTGTTCATACCTGGGAACACTGACTTGTGAAGTCCCTAGAGGGGACTGATGTGGTGCTGATGTGGAGAAACAAATGGGGCAATCTGGGTTAAAAGTGGGTGGGGCTTAATCGCGAGTAGGGGGCGGGGCTTAACATAAATGTGAAAAAGTGTTAGTAATAGGCTGGGGAAGGAGGAGAAGTGGGAGGGGAATGCAAGTTTACAGTGTGAGGGGTTTGAACACACTCCATGAGGGGTAAAACTTGATACAGAACCCTGTGGCAGTCAGTGGGTTAAGTGTGAATCTGATGGCTGTCTGTCCTGTGTCTTGCATGGCAAATGGTGACAGTGAAGAAGTAATTCAGCAATGAGGGCCTACCTTAACCCTTTGAGTGCCATTTTGTTCCCCTGCTGATGCAGCACCATTCAGTGGCTTTACTACAGGTCCTGCTGAGGCCACTGGGAGTCAAGGTGAGTGACTGTGTGTCAGCCATCTTTCTTTCTGGCTTTGTGTGTGTGTATGGGTATATGGTGCTGTGTGAGTGAGGCATGTATGTGTTATACCTGGGAATTTTTACTTGTGGAGTCCCTCATGTGGTGCTGATGTGGAGAGAGCAATGGGGCAATCTGGGTTAAAAGGGGGTGGGGCTTAATCGCGAGTAGGGGGCGGGGCTTAACATAACTATGGAAAAGTGTTAGTAATAGGCTGGGGAAGGAGGAGAAGTGGGAGAGAAATGCAAGTTTACAGTGTGAGGAGTTTGAACACACTCCCTGAGGGGTAAAACTTGATACACAACCCTGTGGCAGTCAGTGGGTTAAGTGTGAATCTGATGGCTGTCTGTCCTGTGTCTTGCATAGCAAATGATGACAGTGAAGAAATAATTGAGCAATGAGGACCTACCTTAACCCTTTGAGTGCAATTTTGTTCCTCTGGTGCTGCACTACAGGTCCTGCTGAGGCCTCTGGGAGTCAGGGTGAGTGACTGTGTGTGTGTGTCAGCCATATGTATTTCTGGCTTTGTGTGTGTATGTGGTGTATGTGGTGCTGTGTGTGTGAGTGGGGGCATGTCTGCTTGGTGCTGTGTGAGTGGGGCATGTGTGTGTGTTTGTGTGGTGCTGTGTGAGTGGGGCATGTGTGTGTGTTTGTGTGGTGCTGTGTGAGTGGGGCATGTGTGTTTGTCTGTGGTGTAGGAGCAAGTGGCGGCCATATTGTTTTTTTCTGACTTTGATAGTGGTGGGTGGGCTGCATAGTGGGGGCGGGCCAACTCCCTGCATGATTGAATCACCCAATGGGAACAGTAACTCCTCCTTAATACCACCCCTGGGTGTGTTTTGGCAGGCACAAAGTCTTCTTTTATATATATTATATATTTACTAGCAGTTTGGGACGGCGTTGCCCGTCATGTTATGCAGGAAATGTTTCTTTTTTTTTAAATAAATGTTATGATAGTGAATTATAGCGTAGGGTGTACGTGTCAGAAAGGTACACACAGTGATAGACAGAGACACATGCAACACACACATACACACACACATGCACTGACAACACAAACAGTGACACACAGCTGCAAATCAGAATATACATACATACATACAGTGTGAGCAGTGTAAGTAACATACCTCCCAACATTTCATATGGCCAAAGAGGGACACTTGTGTTTTCGGTGGTGTTACTGGGGGCGTAGCTGGTGGTGTATTTTAGAGAATTTTTAACCCTTTGAGTGCCAGGGGGTAAGCAATGCATTGCATCCCCTCTGGCATTGAAATGGTTAAGTTACTCTTTCTGTAAGTGAATGATTTAGAAGAAGATGAAAGTATTTTTACACAGATATATACAGAAGTTTATACCCACATTACTGTGGGTTTTATTGATGTGGAGCAATCTGATACACTGGTATATACACCACACAGTGTGATCTCCTAAATAGAGGAGCAGAGGGATTTGGGTGTCAAACAGGGACTGTCCCTCCTATACTGTATAGTGCCAGTCCTTATACACAAACACATGCAGACTGTATACTATACAGCAGAGGTTCTCAGCCCATGCCCTCAGTGGCCACTAACAGGCCAGGACTTAGGAATTTCCCTGCTAGAACACAAGTGTGTTAATCAGAGGCTCAGTCATATTGATTAACTCACCTGTGCTCTTAAAAGGAAATTCTAAAATCCTGGCCTGTTAATAGCCACTGAGGGCACAGATTGAGAACCACTGCTATACAGTGCCAGACCATTGTAGAGAATTTTTAACCCTTTGAGTGCCAGGGGGTAAGCAATGCATTGCATCTCCTCTGGCACTGAAATGGTTAAGTTACTCTTTCTGTAAGTGAATGATTTAGAAGAAGATGAAAGTATTTTTTACACAGACTAATTTAACAGATATATACAGAAGTTTATACCCACATTACCGTGGGTTTTACTGATGTGGAGCAATCTGATACACTTGTACATTAGGCTGACCAGACCTCACCTTTAACCAGTGACACATATGAAAAATGCATACTGCAGGGCTGCTTTGATTTTGGTGCACTCCTGAAATATGCTTATTTCCTATGTGTCCCCTGTTAAAGGTGAGGTCTGGTCAGCCTACTGTATATACACCACACCGTGTGATCTCCTAAATAGAGGAGCAGAGGGATTTGGGTGTCAAACAGGGACTGTCCCTCCTATACTATATAGTGCCAGTCCTTATACACAGACTGTATACTATACAATGCCAGACCATATATAAATAGTTTGTCATACATACTATACAGTGAGCTATGTACAGCATGGAGATGATTGCAGGAACTGGCACCTCTACTTACAGACAGACTGACAAACAACCTGCTCTCTTTCTCTCTCTTTGTGCAATATATAAATACAGTCACATCCATGTCTCTGCCATTTACCAGCTCAGCTGAAGCCTTGCTCTGCACTGCCTGATCACCTCTCTGCCGTTGTTTCCACTTTCTCAGCAAGCCAGTATCCTCCTGCTGATTGTTTAGAAATCAGCTCACTTGTAGTAATTAGCAGAGCTGTGTAGGCTCAAAGACAGGGAATGAAGAAGCTGCATAATACAGATTGGACCATGGCCTTCCAGCTGTAGCTTGAACATTGTTCCCATCATCCTCAGCATGCGTGTGTGTATATGTGTGTATGTGTCTGCTAGTGTGTGTGTGTGGGAGGGCATGTGCATGTGTCTGTGGTGTAGGAGTGTGTGGCAGCCATTTTTTTTTTTCAGCCTTAGATAGTGGTGGGCGGGCTGGATAGTGGGGGCAGGCCAAAAATCACACTCCCACAGAATCACCCAATGGCAGCAGTAATCCTTTTTACTGCCGCCCCTGGGTGTGTTTTGCCAGGCACAAAGTCTTCTTTTATATATATAGATATGTGTATGTGTGAATGTGTGTGAGTGTGGTGTATTTGTGTGTACATATATATGAATATGTATGTGTGTCTGTGTGTGTGTATATATATATGCGTTTGTGTATGTGTGTGTGCATATATGAATATGTGTGTGTGTATGTTTGTATATGTGTGTGTATGTGTCTATTTATATGAGTGTATGTGAATATGTGTATATGTGTTTGCATATACAGTATATAAACATGTGTGTGTGATGGATGTGTGTGTGTGTGTGTGATGTGTGTGTGTGTGATGTGTGTGTGTGTGTGTGAGATTGTGTGTTTGTATGTGTGTGTGTGTGTGATGGATGTGTGTGTGTGTGTGTGTGTGTGTGATGTGTGTGTGTGTGTGTGATGGATGTGTGTGTGTGTGTGTGTGATGTGTGTGTGTGTGTGTGTGAGATTGTGTGTTTGTATGTGTGTGTGTGTGTGATGGATGTGTGTGTGTGTGATGGATGTGTGATGTGTGTGTGTGTGTGTGTGATGGATGTGTGTGTGTGTGTGTGTGATGGATGTGTGTGTGTGTGTGTGTGTGTGTGTGATGGATGTGTGTGTGTGTGTGTGTGATGGATGTGTGTGTGTGTGTGTGTGTGATGGATGTGTGATGTGTGTGTGTGTGTGTGTGATGGATGTGTGATGTGTGTGTGTCTGTGTGTCTTTGTGTGTGTATATATATATGACTTTGTGGATGCGTGTGTGTGCATATATGAATATGTGTGTGTGTATGTTTGTATATGTGTGTGTATGTGTCTATTTATATGAGTGTATGTGTATATGTGTTTGCATATACAGTATATAAACAATATGTGTGTGTGTGTGTGTGATGGACGTGTGTGTGATGTGTGTGTGTGAGATTGTGTGTTTATATGTGTGTTTGCGTGTGTGAGATGGATGTGTGTGTGTGTGTGTGTGTGTGTGTCTGTGTGTGTGTCTGTGTGTGTGTGCGCTGTGTGTCTGCATTTCTGGAGTAATCAAAATGCACTACAGGAGTAAATAAAATTCCCATTTGACTTAAGTTTACATTTTAACCCCTTAAATGCAATTAAACTCAATGAGTATTTTCAGATTTATTCCTCTCTTGTAGGACAGTTGACATTCATAAGAATTGTTCCACTTCAGCTTGACAAATAAGACTCTATATTTTTCATAAAAACATTACTGTTAAGAAACACATGATGATAAACTGGTTTTATTTATCTGATTGCAAGACCTGTGCACTGAATAACTCTGCTACCAAGACAGTGTGCGAGGATTATATTCAGGGCAAGCACACAGACACAGACACACACACACACACACACACACACACACACACACACACACACACACACACACACACACACACACATATATACAATCAATAGGACGCGAGACTCCTAAGTGCATATGATAAACACTGTATTTAGGACTGTGTCTTGCAGTTATTAAGTCTTGCTGGTGTAGCTATAATTATTCCATTTAATACCTATTAATGAAACAAGTCATTGAGACCTTAACTAGCTCAAAGCTTGTCCTTAGTAATTATAATTAGTCACCCAGCTATTTATACCTTCATTCGCTGCTGTAAGGAGAATACGGTTATTGGATAAGATAAGGATCATTCTGCTGTTATAGATTGTGGTCCAACACTTGCTTTCTCATAATGTAATGTAATAGTGAAGCGTGAGCTGGAATGTGGGTATGTACTCTGGGCCAAATTAGAAAACCCTGCACCTTTCAGTATGCTCTGAGACTTGTTCTAGCCTAGAGTTTTAGGGCTACACAGTGCTCCCATAGTGAAACATGGTAATAGCCCTGTAAATTAACACCTTAAGGTACAGAGAGGTGCCAATAAATGTGATATTCATCCTCCTCAAGGGGTTAAAAAAATTCCTATTTATTGTTTCTTTTAACTCTAGTCACATAAGGGACTGTTTCATACCTCCCAAGTGCCCCATTTTAAGAGGAATTGCCCCTCTTTGGCTATTTGAAGTGTTGGCTCTTATGCAAATTATAAGCCTCATCCATTTATAATTGCTGATAGAAATGTATGAATGACAGCATGTAAATACTAGTAATATTAGTATACTATATACAATTTCCAATGTGCCCTATATATACCTGTCACTATTATACACAGAATCCCCACTTGCAGGAAAGAAATATATCTAAAACAAAATTGACCAATAGTGTGAAGTGCCACAAACAAACCATACAGTATATTCTTTGCTGAATGACAAATAATATCAACATTGGCTAATAGGGGAAATATTGAATTTATTAAAAACAATGAAATGATCAACATTCAATATATTCTATCACAACCCATTCCTCTTAGTTTAAAGGTAAGTGCGCCGGGTATGCCCCATCAATGGACCTTTCATCTTGCATCAAGATTACTTAAAAATTGCTTATTTGTCATGACAGACGAAAGACCAGCAAGTGTACGGTTAAGGAGATGTTCATAACTGGTATCAAATGATAACGTATGCTAATTGCGGTACCCGTGCAATACCAGTGACATGTCATATGTTAATTAAGCTTTCCCAGTTATGTTTCTTATGCTAATGAATCCCTTTCAGTGAAGTTTCATATGCTAATAAAGGTTTTCAGTGACTCATATGCCAATAAATCTCAGTGCTACACCAGGATACTTTTCCTTTCACTTTTTTCTCTTATTTACATACAAGTGTTAACCCTTTGAGTGCCAGAGGGGTACGCATTGCATACCCCTCTGGCACGCAAAGGGTTAAAAAATATTGAATTTATTAAAAACAATAAAACGATCAACATTCAATCAGAACCCATTCCTCTTAGCTTAATGGTAAGTGTGCCGGTATGCCCCATCAGTCTCCACCTAAAATACTGTATCCAGCAGGTAAGGGATGATGGTTCACAATCCGTGCAGATCCCCAAATATAGGGCTCCACAAAAAAAATACTAAAACAAAATAATAAATCAGAGAGCACTCACCAGCATAAATTGTATCTATTGCCAATTATCATGCACCTCTCACAAATACAGATAACACATATTAGGTTAATAAATCCCAAAATATTTTAGCATATAGAATGTGCTTGGGTTCATCAAAGATTTTTTTTGTATTAAAGGGATAGTAATACTTCGTTTTATCTTTATTTTATTTTGTAGGCATTAAAAAAACATGAAGAACTATATAAGTCTTATCTATCAAACCTTTATGGTTTGAGAGATATTCACAAGCAAAGTTTCCCCTCCCGCCCCTTTTCCCTAGTGTAAGCCATCTCTTCTCAGATGTGGAATGCAGTCCATAGACCAGACAGATAACAGAAGGGGACAATCTTCTTCCTATGAGAACAATGAAAGCCCTGCCCCCCTTGACAAGTTTATCAGGTTTTTCCCTTATCTTAATTGAAGATTGTCCCTCTCTGCAGTCTACCCGGGCACCTCCCTTCTGATGTGGCTGAACAGTGTTACATCAGTAAAAGGGGTGGGAGGGGGATAATTTGTCATTGAATTACTCTTGTACTACAACTCTGACAGAATTGATATAACATTCTCTAAAGTCCAAATACTATGATGATTAATTAGAGCTGCTTTTATTATGAAACGTTACTATCCCTTTAATCACTGCTGTTGTTTTTTTTCCTACTTTCTATTGCACTGTTAATTCTAGTTTCTGTATAACATGATATTGTTCTCTCTGATAAGATACAACATCAGAAAGTTTCCATATGACTCAATGGCAATGTTGCTAAAGACTTTTTCCCACCATGGACCGCATAAAAGACAAAGAAGCCTTTGACTCCCCACGTAGGAGCCTTTGATGACTTTGTGATACCATCGGGTAATGATGTAGCTCTGCTGTAGCCCTTTGAATCTGGACATAATAGAATATAATGGCTTGGTACCGGACTTACAATGTACCCAGTTAACTGAGCTTTCCATTAGGCTTCTTGACAAAGAAATAAATATGTACATTGACAAGGAAGCGGGTAGACAATTGAAGCCACCGTTCAACCCTTTGAGTGCCAGTAAATTCAAGAATGCAGATGTCAAAATCAGAACTGCATACAAACTGACAGTTATTAAAGGGATAGTAATACTTTGTTTTATCTTTATTTTATTTTGTAGGCATTAAAAAAAAACATGAAGAACGATATAAGTCTTATCTCTCAAACCTTTATGGTTTGAGAGATATTCATAAGCAAAGTTCCCCTCCCGCCCCTTTTACCTAGTGTAAGCCATCCCTTCTCAGATGTGGAATCCAGCCCATAGACCAGACAGATAACAGCAGGGGACAATCTTCTTCCTATGATAACAATGAAAGCCCTGCCCCCCTTGACAAGTGTTTCAGGTTTTTCCCTTATCTTAACTGAAGATTGTCGCTCTCTGTAATCTACCTGGACACCTCCCTTCTGATCTGGCTGAACAGTGTTACATCAGTAAAAGGGGCGGGAGGGGGATACAACTCTGACAGAATTGAAATAACACTCTCCAAAGTCCAAATACTATGATGATTAATTAGAGCTGCTTTTATTATGAAACAGTACTATCCCTTTAAACAGAAAACTATGCTACACTATTTACTCCATCCTGTAACTCTTTGAGTGCTAGAGAGCTATCGAATACATTGCAGCGCAATTCGTTGGATAGCTCTTTGGCACTCAAAGGGTTAACCACTTGAAGACCAGTTAGTGGGGATCTCAATGCATTGGATAACTCTTTTGGCACAGAAAGTTTAAAACAACATTGAGATAAGAGAAGTATTGGACCTTTCATCTTACATCAAGATTTGAAAACTTCTTAAAGCGGAAGTAACACCACTAAGAAACTTTGTTGGTAATAATTCCCTATCTGGTGACTAGCTGGTTAGTAGCGCTAGTCGCCAGAATTATTACCTATTTATGGAGAAATATGCATTCATCCTCGGATGACAGCCAGGATGGAGTGCGGACATCTTGCCCTAGTGACGTCCGCGTGTCTGTGCTGTCAGTCCCTTCCGGAGCCAAATGGCTTCTAGCAACGCCTCCTACACAGCAAGATGTCAGCAAGATGTCCGCACTCCGTCCTGCCTGTCAGCCGAGGATGAATGAATATTTCTCCATAAAGAGGTAATAATTCTGGTGACTAGCGCTACTAAGCATCTAGTTGCCAGATGGGGAATTATTACAAACAAAGGTTCTTAGCGGTGTTAGTTCCACTTTAAAAACTGCCTATATGTCATGACAGACGAAAGACCAGCAAGTGTATGGTTAAGGAAATGTTTATAATTGGTACCACATGATAATGTATGCTAATTGTGGTACCCGTGCAATACCAGTGAAATTTCATATGCTAATGAAGCTTTCCCAGTGACATTTCTTATGCTAATGAACCCTTTTCAGTGATGTTTCATATGCTAATAAAGGTTTTCACTGACATATTCTAATAAAGTTTTGTGCTACACCAGGAATCTTTTCCTTTCACTTTTCCCCCCAGAAATGAAAGTGTGACTATTTCCTAATCTATACATCTGCTGACCTTAAGGTTAACATGACATATAGGCAGTTTTGAATTAAGTTTTCAAATATGTAAAAAAAACTTCAAGGTGACAGGGCCACTAAAATAATAGAAACCTGTGTTTTTGTTTTTCACCTCACGTCTCTTACTTTTCAAGCAAGTGTTAAAAAAGTAATTTTGCTAGCTAGTGTTGCCTTGGCAATGATGAGAGTCATGCCTCTCAATTTCTCGTACTCTGCGATGTCCTCTGCTGGGATCCCACCCGCTCCTCTAAATTGATGAGTGAGCGCTAAAGGATCAGCAACGTTTTCTTATGAATAAAGATATATTCTGGCTAAAACAATGTTTGCTTTATTCAGTGTTATAACAATTCAAACTGTCTTCAAGGGGTGGCACTGTTACTGTCACATTCTATGGAGAACTGTAGGCCAGAAGTGGACATACCTTTTTTATACCAACAGGAAAAAAATATGTTTTTCATATGTATTTTTTTCATCATAAAAGGTTTGTTTACTACTCCTTTAACCCCTTAACGACCGGCCAATTGGCGCGGCGCGGTCAGTTAAGGACCACGGAGCATTGTATCTTTTTTTGGTTCTTCCGGTTCCGGACTCCATGAACGGCGTGCAGCCGCGGGGGGACCCCGGAATTCCATGACGGTCATAGTACATCATGGGTAGTTCAGTCAGATCGACCCTTGACGTACTATGACCGTCAAGGGTCATTAAGGGGTTAATATCAGCGTGAAGTTTAAAGACAGAAAAGGAAAGGGGAGGAGGAGACAAGCTACATTTATTGGACCCAGAGAACTGCAGAGAAACTGTATGTTTCTAAGATTTGTGGGGTCACTTAGGAGTGTCAAGGACGAGCTGCCCAAAAGCGTATTTATTAAGAAGAGCATCCAAGAAGTTTAACCTCTTAGTGACCGGCTGCACGCACACGCGGCCGGCACTTAACGCCCGCCTAATATTTTGTTTCATTTTTTTGAATGACTTCCGGGACGTACATGTACGTCCTCGGGTGGTAAGGGGTTAACATTTTGAATGCCACCTAGGTATGCAAAGCATTGTAATGCGTTGGATAACTGTCTGGCTTTGTAAGGGTTAAAGGGATAGTAAAGTATATTGATATTAAAAGCTAATATTGTAGCTATTAAAATAATAAACTTAAAGGGATAGTAATACTTCGTTTTAACTTTATTTTATTTTGTAGGCATTAAAAAAACATGAAGAACGATATAAGTCTTATCTCTCAAACCTTTATGGTTTGCGAGATATTCACAAGCAAAGTTTCCCCCTCCCGCCCCTTTTACCTAGTGTAAGCCTTCTCTTCTCAGATGTGGAATCCAGTCCATAGACCAGACAGATAACAGCAGGGGACAATCTTCTTCCTATGAGAACAATGAAAGCCCTGCCCCCCTTGACAAGTTTTTCAGGTTTTTCCCCTATCTTAATTGAAGATTGTCCCTCTGTGCAGTCTACCTGGGCACCTCCCTTCTGATCTGGCTGAAGGGGGGGGATACTTTGCTTGTGAATATCTCTTAAACCATAAAGGTTTGAGAGATAAGACATATCGTTCTTCATGTTTTTTTTAATGACTACAAAATAAAATAAAGATAAAACAAAGTATTACTATCTCTTTAACAATGTAAGTCCTATCTCTCAAACCTTTATGGTGTAAGAGATACAGGAAGATAAAGTTCCCCTGTCCCGCTCCTTTCCCTGACTGGACCTATAAACGAGGCTCTTCAGCAGAGCCAAAATAGCGAGATCGTGAAACAAATACTTCATTGGAACGGTCTACGAAGTGTGCCTGCAAACCAGGCACACTTTGTAGACCGTTCCAGTGAAGTATTTGTTTCATGGTCCCAATATTTCGGCTCTGCTGAAGAGCCTCCCTCTGGTCCTGGGACCAGGGTATCATTTACAGGTCACATCACAGAAGGGGGAGGGAAAGGGGAAATGTATCTTCCTGTATCTCTCACACCATAAAGGTTTGAGAGATAGGACTTATATTGTTTAGTTCATTATTTTTATAGCTAAATATTAGCTTTTATTATCAATAGACTTTACTATACCTTTAAAATGTAAAAAAAATTATACGTATACCTCCCAAGTGTCCCTCTTTAGGAGATATTATGGGGTACATACCTCCCTATTGTCCCTCTTTAGGAGAATTTAGGAGATTGAATAAGTAATACTCAGTATGGAAAAAATCACTGTTGTGAGGTTTATCCCTCTGAGTAAAACAAAGGTACTCCCACTGCTGAAAGGTGTTTTATTCTAAAGTTATTACAACTCAAATTTTTAGGCGCAGTATCACAGTGACCTGAAATTGTATAGTGGCACTGTTGCTACGCCATCCTATGGACAGCTCTGGTCAATTGACTAAACCTCCATAGATGGTGTAGCAACAGAGCCACTGTAGAATTTCAGGCCACTGTGGTACTGCACCTAAAAATTCAGGTTTGGGCTGTAATAACTTTTGCACAAAACACCTTTCAGCAGTGGGAGTACTCTTGTTTTACTCAGGGGATACATATTTTTTACATATTAATCCTTTGAGTGCCAGAGGGGTGCGGAACTCACTGCAAAGCAACGCGTTCCGTAACCCTCTGGCACTCAAAGGGTTAACTATTACTATCTATTTAAAGTAAATACAATTATAAGAAAATTATATAACCACCAAGGGGTTAACAGTAAAATGTTGATTCTTACTAATCACAATGCAGCAGTTTGATGAAACATTTTTCTGCTTTTCACCGAAAGGGCATAAGGAGAGTTTAATAATGCACATCTGACATAAAATGCATCACAAAGGGGGAATATTTATGTTTTCCCGACTTTTTTTTTTCATCCAATTAAATTTGTGTTCCTTGAACAAAAATCTAAAAGTGATTAAATAGTCCCAGGCTCATATTTCAGTATCAGATTTTTATTATTTTTAGAAATGCATCTTTCACATGAAATATTAAGTCATCAAGTTCCATACAAATTCTATTACACCCGCTTGACATCCGTACAAATTCAGAAAAAAAAATCTCTGTCTGGGATTTATTCACCATACGGAAAGCGTGTAAATATTGCCATATTTTATTCCATTCTACTTGTTTGACCGTGAATAATGTTCTTAGGCTTCAGCTTAGAAATAAACAACTTAAAAAGTATTATATTTAGTGGAACAATTTCAAAGCCATACACACCGAGTCAAAAGTGGAACAATACTAGGGCGCACCAGCTGCGGCATAAATAATTGCTTTCTAGTCTTGAAAGGGTTAAAAATCCTAGTTAAAGGGATAGTAATGTTTCAAAATAAAAGCAGCTCCGATTATTCATCATAGTATTTGGGCCATGGAGAGTGTTATTTCAATACTGTCAGAGTTGTAGTTCAAGAGTAATTGGATGATAAAGTATCCCCCTCCCGCCCCTTTTACTGATGTAACACTATTCACCTCAGAGCAATAAGACTGTCCGGATGGATCGCAGAGAGGGACAATCTTCAGTGATCATAAGAAAAAAACCTGTCAAGATGGGCAGGGTTTTCCTTATCATAACAGTAAGAAGATTGTCCTTTGCTGTGAGCTGTCCAGTCAAGAGACAAGATTCCCATACCTCCCAACATTTCAAATGGCCAAAGAGGGACACTTGTGTTTTAGATGGCATTTATAGGGGTGTGATTGGTGGGCGGGGCATTACCGAGAATTTTTAGGCTATCTCATGACCTATTGGCTCATCTTTTTGTAACTGAATAAATTATTTAGAGCAAGATCAAAGTATTTTATTTACACAGATTAATTTATAAACATATACCTTAAAGATTAACTACACATTTATATGAGTTTTATTGCTGTGAACAATGTAATACACACTACTCATTCTAATCTCCTGAAAAGAGGGACAAAAGGGTAGAAAAGAGTGACAGAGGGATTTGGGTCTCAAAGAGGGGCTGTTGGGAGGTATGGATTCCACATCTGAGGGGAGGTGACTTACACTAGGTAAAAGGGGTGGGAGGGGGATATTTTGTCATTGAATTACTCCTGAACTACAACTCTGACAGAATTGAAATAACACTCTCCAAAGTCCAAATACTATGATGATTAATTAGAGCTGCTTTTATTATGAACCATTACTTTCTCTTTAAATCAATCGTAATTTAAATTTCTTCCCTACGGAGCAGGTGCATGATCCAGAATTAGACTACTAGCCAATGGTGAATCAATTCTGCATGGACTGGTTCTCCAACATAAATGTTTAACCCTGTGAGTGCCAGACAGGTATCGCACTCAAAGCATTAATTAATCTTCTGCATCATATATAGGGAGGCGATCATGAATGTTTTTTTGCAGGACTCAAGGATTCCAAACTGCTCCCATTGGATGATTCGTAAGAATTCTTCAGTGGGAGGAGCCCAAAAAAGAAACATGTCCGCCTCCATTAAAGAGTCATTTTGGAGAACCGATCAGCTCAAAATTAATTTACTGTGGCCATTAAAATTTTAAGCCAAGATTAAGATAAGTGGGACTAGTATTAGAAAAGATTTGGGTTGGTTCAATTAATTCCTGTAAGGGACTCTCATGAAAGGCGACAAAAAGTATTATTTAACCCATTAAGGACCATGGAGGTATACAACACATGTCATCTCAATGTTTTTTCATTCCTCTTGTGCTCAGAAGGGTTAATATTAAACCGATTTGCTGTCTGCCTCTTTTTTATTCCCCTTTCCCCTGTAAATTCCTTCCCGTGAACCTTCCTATAATACCAGCCAATATTACATTTACATGTAAACTGAATTCAATTTAATTGCTTTCCTTAAAACCCACTGTGTTTAGGGATCCCCGAGGACAGGGCTGAGAAATTCGGTTGTGCTGAACCAAGTTCAGAGATCTGCGCTCTGCCTCCCAATGAGAAAGTAAGTGGATTTAGAGGAGACAATTGAGGCAGAGGGCCTGTCAGGGAATTGTATTATTTGAACAAATGTCAAAAAATTGTGATTCAAAGGAAAATTACAACAATAAGAATACGTTCATTTATTTAAATGGCCAATAAAGGGTCAGAGGAAGAAGCAAAATATGTTGAAAGGTATCTGTTAGCTATGGGAACAGAGTTCCCATAACATATGTCTTCAATCCTCTATTCTTTCCCCCAGCAGATCTCTGTGATCTGCAGGACTAGGTGATGTCAGCACTTTACTCTGTGCTATTGTATCTATTGAAACCCATTGCTAGGGAATTCAACCTCAATAGGCTACAGTGGAGATCAGGGCCAGTAAGCAGCTGCACAGAGTTCCAAATTCTGAGGGTCGGTGCTTCGGCCACACCCACACTCTGAATTGTGGGTGTGTACGGAGCAATCTCAGGGCTTCTGCACCAGTTATATACCCCTTTACAGGGTATCCTTTTAAAATGTCATATTCAAAACAGCTTGGGGCTGTTTGGCACATTAAGCATGTCATCATGATTAAAAGGGAGACATGAGAATCTTGCTCTGCATCAAAGCAACATTAGAATATTACACTTTGACGCAGAGCAAGATTCTCATGTTGCCCTTTTAACCACGGTGACATGCTTAATGCACCAAATAGGCCCACGCTGTTTTGAATGCAACTTTTTAAAAGTGACCCCTTTACAGGCTATTATTTAACCCCTTTGAGATCTTTCTAGTAATCAAAAAAAGTTTTTGCTTGTCCTTCCTTGTTATATTCCAAAGATATATTCTGTGCTAGGAACCAGAGGATGGGGTGGGGGTGTTGTGGCCATGTGATTAATGTAGGTGTGGCCATGGGTGGAGCTAAGAGCACTTAGAGTTAATTGCCCTGGGGCACCTGGGATGTAAATCTGTTGCTGGTGGTGAGGACATCGAAGCACAGACATCACCCAGCCCAGCAGATCACGGAGATCAGCATGTACAGCAAAGAGAATATTGAATGGAATGTATATAACACAGAGAACACATGTATGTTTATCCTGCTGAATAAAACAAGATTACTTTTGACAGATGCTTTATTCAGAAGTTATTATAGCTCATTGTTGCACTAAGAAAAACCAGAGCAACTCTGAAGTAAACCAACTACATCTTACAGCACATATACAAATTTCCATTGATTTAAAGAGGGATTTTATTCCATTGAAATCTAGAGCGGTATTCAAAGCATAATGCATTGGACACCTTGCTAGCATTCACAGCTTTATAAGTCCCATTTAAATTAATGGGAATTTGGGGAACATTTATGGTCCCCTATTGGGAAGCTGGTTAGCTCCAGAATTGCTCTAATTCCTCTTAGTACATCAGCATAACTGATGGCTGCCCCATCTGTATTTCCCTGTCCGCTGACGTTTTCTGTAGAATCCCTTGTAATTCTGTGAACCATAAGGTTCCGGAGAACACAGCTTGAGAACCATCATTCTAGAAGTCTAGATCCAGTCCAAAAATGGGATCTCGGATAGAAGCAGACAAGGGTCTGAACTCTGGGTGTGTGTTTCGAGAAGAAGCACAGAGAGAACATATCCCAGACCTCTATGGATCCAGACAGCATGTAGATGTGTCTTTACTAACCAATACACCCGGTAATAAACTCATAATATGATGATGTGAATAACGCTGCCACCTACAGGAGGCTGCTGAGAACTTACAGAAAAAAGGAGACTAGTAGCGTAAAAATGATACCTTTAATGGATAACTGAGTGACTTTGGATGCAAGTTTCAAGAGAACTGGGTCTATTCTTCAGGCTTTGCACATTGTGAATTCAGCTTTCATTCTTACTACGTCTGAAGAAGAGATTTAGGTGTCTTGAAAGCTTGCATCCAAAGCCACTGTTAGCCAATAAAGGTATCATTTTACTCTACTAGTCTCCTGCATTTTCTATGTCTAACACAGAACCACGCTTTACCCATATCCTATATAATAATTTGCTAAAACGCGTGTAACAACGCAGTCATGCGCAGTAGAGACTGCCTGCGCTACGGCTGATACAGAGCTGGACGCTCAGAAGGAGCGCATGACTGACCCACAACCAGCTGGAAGTGGCACTGTGGCCTGTGTAACGGGCTCTTCAACTAGTTACAGAATAATCTCTGAGCCATATACCAGCACATCAACAGGTTAGAGTTCTAGGATCTATGCTGCTTGATGATAGGGGGTGACCAGTGGCTCAGGTCAGTGTGATTGCTGTACCAGTGATTGGAGATATGCTTACAACCTGACCTGTCATTGTGTCCAGAGGGCTGGAGTTTGGGATCACTGCCTTATAGAAAGGATTTACAAGCATTAGAGAATGGGTTTTGCTAAAATATATATATTTTTTATTATTATTTTAAAGGGTGATTGTGGTACAAATATATATTCATATGGGTTCAGTAGATCCTAGAGATATCTCCAACACGTTGTGATTCTATGAATGGGGACCCTTCTAGCATCCAAAGGTTTAACCATCTGAGTGCCCCAAAGAGTGAAAGGGTATTTTGCAATTGTGTTAAAAAAACAAAAAGCAAAACATTAATCAGTCACCTAGGACCATTTGCACAAAAACAATAGTCGGGAAAATCTGGAACAAATTGGTGAATATATGAATATGATTCCACACAAAAAAACGGCACCAAGGTCAGTTTTTCCAGCCCTACACGTGCCGAACACCAATTACTAAGCTACTTGCACTGATGACCCGTTAAAGTGGCCTGTGCTAAGAGGAGGACGTTGGAGCAGTCCATGTGTGGCTCTATTTAAAGGGACAGTAATACTTAAATATTACTAATCCCCATATTGTAGCCATGTTAAAAAGAATGTAATTGTCCCCAGTGTCATCTCTCAAACATTTATGGTTTGAGAGATAACCGAACGCAAAGTTCCCTCTCCCTCCCCTCCCCCTGAAGTCAGCGTTGTACTGACTGCAGGGATATCCTGTCTTATTTTCATCAGGCGGCTTTGCAGCAGAGCCGAGATCGCGTTAGTAAAAAACAAATCTTTCACTGAAACGGTCTTCTACGTGTGCTTGCAAACCAAGCACATGTGGAAAACCGTTTCAGTGAAATAATTATTTTTTACTAACTCGATCTCAGCTCTGCTACAGAGCCGCCTGATGAAAATAAGACCGGATATCCCTGCAGTCAGTTAGAACGTGGACTTCAGGGAAGGGGGAGGGAGGGGCAACTTAGCAAACAGTTATCTCTCAAACCATAAAGGTTTGAGAGATGACACTGGGGACAATTACATTCTTTTTAACATGGCTACAATATGGGGTTTAGTAATATTTAAGTATTACTATCCCTTTAATTTCCCACATGTGCTATGGGGCATAAATCTAAAGTTTATGAGATACTGAACTTTATTTATGTGTCAAAAATAGCAGTTCCTCCTGGTACAATGTGGCAGTTGGGAGGGAGAGTGGAAGGTCTCTGTCTGCCTGGTAGGAAGCGGCAGTTGGGAAGGAGAGTAGAGTGTTTTATCTCACACATCAGGCTGTGCCAGCCAGCACTGCCAAATTTGCCTAAAATGACAAATACATAAAGCTAAATATCTCCTAATCTATTGTTTAATTAAAGGACGGCTAACATAAATGTAGCTTTTAAAAGCATAAAAGAAAACTTTATTTATGGGTCAGTTTATGGACATTAGCAGTACTTCCTGGTAGAGCGAGAGAACTGGTAGGGAGAGTGGAAGTTCTGAATCTGCCTGTTAGAAAGTGGCAGTTGGGAGGGAGGGAGAAGAGTGTTATTATTTCACACCCCAGGCTGTTCCAGCCAGTACTGCCTAATTTGCCTAAACTGGCAAATGCATAAAGTTAAATATCTCCTGAACTATTGTTTTAATTAAAAATCGCTGATGTAAATATTGGTGACTTTGAAAGGTCTTTCAAAACCACACAAGTCATTATAAAGTGTTTGTTCCACTTTAACCCCTTAACGACCGGGGAATCTGGACGCGGACGAGACTCAACGACCACGGAGCAATTTTTTTTTATTGCTCCATTGCGTTCCGGACTCTCTGAACGGCGTGCAGCCGCGGGGGGAGCCCGGAACTCGATGACGGTCATAGTTCGTCATCGGTCATTAAGTCAAATCGACCCTTGACGTACTATGACCGTCAAGGGTCGTTTAGGGGTTAACCCATTTAAACGGTTAACCCGCTCTATGACTGTGGGGCGTAATGTCCAGCAATGCTTCGCACATCACTCTAACACGCAAGCAATCAAAAATAAAATGAAAAAGTATTTATTTAAAATGTTGATAATATTTAACAATTAAAAAGAAAAGTATTTAAAAGGTTAATAATATTTATCATTTGCGTTCTGAAAATCCTTAGTTCCTACCTGAAGTGGAATCCAATTTGAAAATATCAGATAACCGATTGTTAACTGGTTCGTAGGGGGAATCCTCCAGTAATTCGTTACCTGTAGGGAAAACGACAAAGAATATGGATTTAGATTTCAGTCTCTCATTTATCACATATTCTGTCTGGGTTTCTGCAGCAGTCAATGGGTTTCATCTTACACATTTTGGATCTGGGGTGGTCAATAACCGGATCAACAGATGTTGGGGACTACAAATTACATCAATACCTAACAGCTGCTGTTAAAGGGATAGTAATACTTAAAATGTAAAAAAAAATATGTTGTAGAGTTTATCCCCCTAAGTAAAACAAGAGTACTCCCACTGCTGAAAGGTGTTTCATTCAAAAGTTATTAATTTTCAAAGTTGAATTTTTTAGGTGCAATATCACAGCGGCCTGAAATTGTACAGTGGCGCTGTTGCTACACCATCCTATGGAGATTTATGGTCCCGGGACCAGAGCTGTCCATATGATCGTGTAGCAACTGCGCCACTGTACAATTTCAGGCCACTGTGATATTGCACCTAAAAAATTCAACTTTGAAAATTAATAACTTTTGAATGAAACACCTTTCAGCAGTGTGAGTAGTCTTGTTTTACTCAGGGGGATAAACCCTATAACATATTTTTTTTACATTTTAAGTATTACTATCCCTTTAAGTTGGGGATGATGCAAGCTGTAGTCCTCAACAGCAGAAAGATAGAGTCAGCCTGCCTCGTATAGATGTTCATAACCAAGAAATTTCAAAACTAGCTCACTCTGAGGTCTTGTAAATATTAACCCTTAAAGTTCCTATAATGTGGATCCTCTGTGATACGTCCCTGATCGCTGTAATCGAGAGGTGCTCCAGTCAGTCCTCTAGGAGCTATTAACCCTTTGAGGCCAGAGAGGTATCCATCGCATTGTGATGCAATGCTTTGGATACCTCTCTGGCTCTTACAGGGTTAATATACAACAACTTACAGATGCTACGGTATGACTGGATGCTAAACAATAGCCATATGGAATAGGGAGGGGTGATTTATTTTATTTTTTTTTTCTATTTTTAAAGGACTAATTACAGGTTCAGGTATATTAACCCTTCTTGTTTCTGGAAGTTGTGTAATGTCCTGCAGAGCAATGAGATATGTACCATGCTGGCATTCCAATTGTTAAAAAATGCACAAATTCACACCTTTACATAAATATATACATATGTATATATACACACACACACACAATCATGAATAGAAGTGTATTGGAGTAAATTAACCCTTTGAGTTCTACAGGGTATGCAATGTGTTGTGTACCCCTCTCAAAGGTTTAATAGTAAAAAAAAAAAAAAAAAACACCTGTAATTTACTCTAAGATGAATATCTCCTAGACAATTGTCTTTTGGTACCAGAAAGCACTGTTGCTAAAATAGGTTTGAGTTGTAATAACATTTGATTGAGAGGAGTACTAATATTTCACTCATTAGGAAAAAAAGCCCGATAACATAGTCTCTTTAATAAAGCAATACTCCTTTAACACTTCGAGCGCCGCTCAAAGGGTTAATTGGATATGAACCCTTTTCCCCTTTAAGTCAGACAATGGCAGAGCACATGTTTCTGTTGATCATTTAAAGGGATAGTAATGTTTCAAAATAAACGTAGCTCCAATTAATCTTTATAAAAAAGATTTGGGCCATGGAGAATGTTATTTTAATACTGTCAGAGTTGTAGTTCAAGAGTAACTGAATGATAAAGTATCCCCCTCCTGCTCCTTTTACTGATGTAACACTGCTCACCTCAGAGCAGCAAGACTGTCCGGATGGATCGCAGAGAGGGACAATCTACAGTAATCATAAGGAACAACCTGTTAAGGGGGGGCAGGGTTTTCCTTATGATCACAGTAAGAAGATTGTCCCTTGCTGTGATCTGTCCCGTCAAGAGACCAGATTCCACATCTGAGGGGAGGTGGTGTACACTAGGTAAAAGGGGCGGGAGGGGGAAACTTTATCATTCAATTACTCCTGAACTACAACTCTGACAGAATTGAAGTAACACTCTCCATGGCCCAAATACTATGAAGATTAATTGGAGCTGCTTTTTTGTATGAATCATTACTATCCGTTTAAAAGCTCAGATCTCCGTCCTTCTCCGGCAAAGCTGGAACAAAGCAGAGGGATTAGATTGCTTCCTCTAGGAGCCGGTCAGAGGGAGAGACAGAATAAGAGTCTTTTCCATCAGGAGTGTGTGAAACAAAGGACTGCTTTACACATGTGATCGATGGGGCAAGAGAGAACTGGCTGTTGGCAAGCTTTCTTCAATGCTCTTTTTGTGCGATTTAAAAAAAAAAAAATCCCAAATTGATTTTACACAGGACACAATTTCAAAGACTGACTTCATTCAGCGATGGCACAAACAAAGAGAGATCATTTAGAACCCTCCACGAGGAAATGGTTCTTCCAAAGAGATTTGTTTTTTTTGTTTTATAAAAAGCCCAGATGCGGCCTATGGCATTGGCACAGCAGACAGGTCTCTCTCTCTCTCTTTGAGAAGAAGTATTTACATTTGCGCGGTATATATTATATCTTGTCATAACACAGCGTGGAATTTTCCACTCTATACAGCTGTAACGTGTAATATCTCCCAGTAAAGGCTCTCATCAAAACATTTCACCCCATGGTCACATCCATGTTTAGCGTTGATCTCCTCTGCCCGTGCGTAGTGTAAGCTCTACTCGTTTTCGACTTATAAGGCGTTTTAAAGGGAAAGTATAGCCGTGAGGCAAGTTGGATTTAACAGAGGTTAAAATAATATTTACGCATTTCTGCCATCGTGTTTCATTCTCTGTAGTTTAACTCACTTTTACATTAGCCATAGTGCCGTTATATTTTTGTGTGTGCCGTTTAACCACTTAGGTTCTAGAGAGGTCTACAACGCATTTAGAAGCAATGTACTGTAGTTGTCGCTAACACCCAATGGGTTAAATGTGCTGGTTTCTACATACCTCCCAACATTTCTAATTACCAAAGAGGGACACTTGTGTTTTAGGTGGTGGACTGCAGGCGTGGCTGGTGGGCGGGGCATTACTGATCATTTTTAGGCTATTTCATGACCGATTGACACCTCCTTGTGTAACCTAATAAATGACTTATAACAAGATCAAAGTATTTTATTTACACAGACTAATGTATAAATGCATATACTGACGTTTAACCCCTTAACGACGGGCTGCGCACGCACCTTGCGGTCCGTTAAGGACCACGGAGCATTTTTTTTTTTTTTTCGGCCGAGTTCCGGACTCCCCGAACGGCGTGCAGCCACGAGGGGAGCCCGGAATTCCATGACGGTCCAGTTCCGTCATGGGTCGTTAAGTGTATAACAACCCATGACGGAACAGGACCGTCATGGGTCCTTAAGGTGTTATAAAACAATAATGTGAGTTTTATTCCTGTGGAGCAACATTATACACTTCTATACACACCACACAGTGTGATCTCCTAAAAAGAGGGACATCAGGGTGGGAAAGAGGGACATGGGGATTTGGGTCTATTAGAGGGACTGTCCCTCCTAAAGAGGGACACTTGGGAGGTATGTTTCTACAAGAAAACCTCACTGATACCAGGAGCTGGAAAGGACCATTACTATCTGTTTACTACCTTACTGTGTAGGACTCGCTAGGCAAGTGTCATTTCAAAGATGCTGAGGCTCATTTACTAAGCAGAACTGGAGTGATTCTGGGGCGAACCAGATACACCATAGGGGACAAACAAAATATAATTTACACACCATCCACTTGTAACCTTTTGGGTTCCAGAGGGGTACTCTCTGGCAAGCAAAGGGTTATTACACTGCAGTGGTGTTGCTCATCAAATCATTTCCCTTCACGGTCATATTTATCTGTGATTATTGCTCAATGTGCAGCACCAGATTTCCCAGAGGCAGAGTAAGGCAACAGCTTAGAGCACCAAGTTTTGAGGGGAGGTGCCTATGCCACGATGGCTACACCCACATTTGTGCAATCTCACTGTCCTTTTACTGGTTATTATTTAACCCCTTGAATGCTAGCGAAGTCTCCAAACAAAGGGTTAAAAGCTTGTTTTTGGGCTTCTGTATTATAGGCTAAGGGTATTTTCTGTGCCAGGGAACCATGCATGGGACTGTGGGAGGGGTAAAGTGAGGACTGGGGGAGTGGCCAGGCATAGAGTTACGGGCCCCTAGAGTGCTTTTGCTAGGAGAGCCTGGGCTGTATATCCGGCCCTGCACATGTGATTTACTGCAGTATACTAAGTATGGATAGTTTAAGACTTATAAGGTTATTAAAGGGATAGTAATGTCTGATATTAATAAAAAGTTATATTGTAGATATTCCAAAAATAAATCAATAGATGCCATTCCAATCTCTCAAACCTTTATGGTTTGAGAGATATAATGTTTTACAGTTCCCCCTCCCTCCCCTTGCACTGATAACAAGCTGACAGAAGGAGATTCAAGTCAGGTGACCTGGCGGCAGCTCTTCAGCTGAGCCGAAACAGCGATATCTGAAGAGACATACTTCATTGGAACGGTCTACAAAGTGTGCTTGCAAACAGGGCACACTTTGTAGACCGTTACAATGAAGTATTTCTTTTTAGATTGCGCAATTTCGGCTCTGTCAGCTTGATAGCTTTGACTGAAGCCCGACCCGGCTTGATCCCGGTTTAATTGCGGTTACATCAAGCCGGGCCGGGGCTTCAGTCACAAGTAGATCTCATGCATTCAACTGGTGAGTTCCTCTAATAAAAGGGGCTGGCCTGGGGAGACCTGCTATACACTGGTACACTTAGAGGAATTTGTTCTCCCTTTATCTTTACTTTAATATTAAAGGGATAGTAATACTTCGTTTTATCTTTATTTTATTTTGTAGGCATTAAAAAAACATGACAAACGATATAAGTCTTATCTCTCAAACCTTTATGGTTTAAGAGATATTCACAAGTAAAGTATCCCCACCCCTGTTCAGCCAGAGCAGAAGGGAGGTGCCCAGGTAGACTGCAGAGAGGGACAATCTTCAATTAAGATAAGGAAAAAACCTGAAAAACTTGTCAAGGGGGGCAGGGCTTTCATTGTTCTCATAGGAAGTAGATTGTCCCTTCTGTTATCTGTCTGGTCTATGGACTGCATTCCACATCTGAGAAGAGATGGCTTACACTAGGTAAAAGGGGCGGGAGGGGAAATTTTGCTTGTGGATATCTCTCAAACCATAAAGGTTTGAGAGATAAGACTTATATCGTTCTTCATGTTTTTTTAATGCCTACAGAATAAAATAAAGTTAAAACAAAGTATTACTATCCCTTTAAGCTTTAAAGAGACAAACTGGACCTCTAAGAACTAAGGAAAATCAGGACAACTGACTATATTGTCATACAGGCATAACTTACAATAAATAATCTTGTAAGTAGGATAATTTGCTTTTTCTCATTCATTTTGATATATATGGACCGCTCTCAGATGGTGTACGCTTTCTCCCATTTTATCTTTTCTGCTGGACTTCCCACATCCTCAAATGCTCCTCCCACCTCCTTCCCAGAGCTCCCCGGGAGAGCGTTCACACTTCCCTTCATAGTGATGTGCAGCAGGAATATTGTCACAGCAAGTTTACTAGTGCTTACATCACGTCTACATTTTATAGCGAATATCTAATAAAGTTTGTACTTTGTACAAAAAAAAATGCCAATCTATATTCCATTTTAATAGATTAATCATCTAAGATACAGTGTCTTGGGGGTGAAAATGCTCCTTTAACCAATGCATTTGTTACCCCTCTGGCACTCAAACGGTTAAACTCTTTGGGCCGCATGTTCAAAAGAAAAGTGGAAATGTTCTGGTGCAAACCACTTGCACTATATGGGGGAACTAAAGATTCTCATTGATTTAAATGGGGATTTTAACCCCTTGAATGCTAGAGAGGTCTCCAACGCATCTCCAGCATTCAAGGTGTTAAAATCCCCATTTAAATCAATTGAGTAGTTTTGGAATTTTTATTTACCCCTATAGTGCAGAACGCCTCCACTTTTCTTTTGAACATGCGACCCAAAACGTTTAACCCTTTCAGTGTATATGATACACATTGCACAGCAGTGTGTTGCACACTCTCTATGGATCACAGAGAGTTAATACCCCCCTGTCACTTCCCAGCTGCTCAGCCCATCTCCTAATCCCCTTCCATCTTGATGTGTGGCCACTCTTTTTATTTTCATTGTAAGGGAAGACGTCTGATTTGAATCCTTCAATTATGAAGGATCCCCAGGAGCTTATAGTCCAGCCTTACAATGGACGCGGGTGTCCTGCACAGGACAGAGGTTTGCGGTATCGAATGGCACTGATTTCCCGCTGGTTACAAAAGACAGCTGTGTCTAATGGGCAGACAATATGTGTATCAATACAGCCAAGGGAATCGTCTCAATTGGTCTTCAATCCCACGGCTCTCTTTGTCCAGCGGTTAAGTCTGAGTGCATTTTTTTTAGGTTACGGGATATTATTTACTTACAGAAATGGGAAGAGAAAAACGGATCAACAAATCTAATATTCTTGAGCTCTTTAATCTCTTAATGACCCATGACGGTCCTGGCACGTCATGGATCCAACATGCGATAAGGTCCCATGATGTGCCATGACCGTTGTGGATTTAAGGGCTCCCCAAGCGGCTGCACGCCATTCTGGGAGTCCTGATTTGGATTATAAAAAAAAATAAATGGTCTGTGGTCCATAAGCGCCAGCTGCATGCGTGCGCAGTCTGTTCTTAAGTGTTTAAAGCGGAACTATCAACCCAAATAAAGTCTCCCCCCCCAATAATTATTCATATAGCGATAAGTTTAGAAATAGTATTATCAGGGCTCAAAATTTCCACTCGCCACTGGCCAATGGTGAGTGAAAATTTAGCCCTGGCGAGTGAAAATTCAGCCCTAGTGGGTATGTTATGTCTTGCAGTGGTGAGTAACTTTTCAGGTCTGGCTAGTAGCAAAGGACTTCAAATTATAAGCCCTGGTATTATTATTAGTGTTGAGCGAGCATGCTCGGCCGATGCTCGGATCGGCTCGAGCATCGCTCTGCTCGGCACATGGCGGTACTCGTACGAGTACCGCCATGTGCTCGTCCGCCATGTTCGGGTGGCGGGGATCTGTGCCGAAGGAGGCACAGATCTGAAGACGCTCCGCTGGACCACCAGGGACTGGAGGTACGGGGGCATTGCGGAGATGAAGGGGGCATTGCGGAGATGAAGGGGGACAGTGTGGAGATGAAGGGGGACATTGTGGAAGGGGGACATTGCGGAGATGAAGGGGGCATTGCGGAGATGAAGGGGGACAGTGTGGAGATGAAGGGGGACATTGTGGAAGGGGGACATTGCGGAGATGAAGGGGGCATTGCGGAGATGAAGGGGGCATTGAAGGGGGACATTGCGGAGATGAAGGGGGCATTGCGGAGATGAAGGGGGCATTGCGGAGATGAAGGGGGACAGTGTGGAGATGAAGGGGGACATTGTGGAAGGGGGACATTGCGGAGATGAAGGGGGCATTGCGGAGATGAAGGGGGACATTGCGGAGATGAAGGGGGACATTGTGGAGATGAAGGGGGCATTGACCAGGCACCCTCCCCTCATCAGAGCAGGGGGTGCCTGGTGTAATGCTCGTGTCGCCCCATTGAAGTCAATGGGGCTCGGGTGCTCGGCCGAGCACTCGAGCCTCCGGCAGTGCTCGGTCAGAGCACCCGAGCACCCGAGCATCGGGGTGCTCGCTCAACACTAATTATTATCCAACAGAAGTACCACATTATTAACCAAGCACACGTAGAAGACCGTTTCAGTTAAAGAATTATTTTTTATAAACGCGATCTCAGCTCAGCTGCAGAGCCACCTGATGCACATAAGACTGTCGTGCGGCAGCTTCCCCTGCAGTCAGTGTTCAATCAGGGAAGGGGGAGGGAGGGGGGAACTTTGAGCGCTATCATCTCTCAAACCATAAGGGTCTGAGAGATGACACTGGGGGCAATAAGTCTCTTTTTAACAAAGCTACAATATGGGGATTAGTAATTTGCAAGTATTACTATCCCTTTAAGCATTTAAGAACAAAGGGACTCGCTCTGCACAGCCTTGTGGAACACCAGCCATACTGACAATTCCCACAAGGCGAAGCAGTCATTGTTCTGAATGTTTTCCTTTACTTTGGTCCTGGTAACTGCCTACTCTGTTTGACATCTGTTTACAAAGGTCAGCCCCATCCCCAGGGGCCCCAATTTTTTCCTTCAGGGTTATGGTCGGCAGGAGCAGATCCTAGGGCCATCTGTTCTAAGGACTGAAGACACAGCCCAGATTTTGCAGCTGACAAGGAGCAGCACACGTCGGAATTAAATCACGAGGTCAAACCTTTGCTTTAGAATCTGCCACAAAAGAGGCTGCCTTTACTGGTATCACTGAATATCCTGAGGGCAACGGTCATAGGCCTCACTTACTCAGACCTGTCAATTTGCTCAGAGACTGATGGATTCTGAAGTATCGCTCGGTGCTCCATTCGTACAGAGATAAATGAGGAGCATTTCTGTGGCAAACTAACTGCTCCACATGAACGAATAAAACTTACAAAGAGACTAATTAGAGGTGACTTCAGATAACGCAGAACGTGCACGGACACCAAATGCGTCATCACACGCAGTGTTTTGATATGCTGCCCTCTGTGCTCTCACCAAAATTACACAGCATAGCTGGGAACTCTTAATATGAGCTGACCTTGAGACATTTACAGTATTACCCTTAAAGGGATAGTAATACTTCGTTTTATCTTTATTTTATTCTGTAGGCATTAAAAAAACATGAAGAATGATATGTCTTATCTCTCAAACCTTTATGGTTTAAGAGATATTCACAAGCAAAGTTCCCCCCCCCCCTGCTCAGCCAGATCAGAAGGGAGGTGCCCAGGTAGACTGCAGAGAGGGACAATCTTCAATTAAGATAAGGGAAAAAGCTGAAAAACTTGTCAAGGGGGGAAGGGCTTTCATTGTTCTCACAGGAAGAAGATTGTCCCCTTCTGTTATCTGTCTGGTCTATGGACTGCATTCCACATCTGAGAAGAGATGGCTTACACTAGGTAAAAGGGACGCGAGGGGAAACTTTGCTTGTTAATATCTCTCAAACCATAAAGGTTTGAGAGATAAGACTTATATCATTCTTCATGTTTTTTTAATGCCTACAAAAGAAAATAAAGTTAAAACGAAGTATTACTATCCCTTTAAATCTCCAAAGAAAATACATTCTGGTTGATATCACCCTGTTTGCTCTACCTGAGAGGTGCACCAATGAGACCCCAAAAACCTCCATCATGTAGGAACTTAAAGGGGAACTACCACCCCTCAAAAACTGTATCTTAAGTAAGTCTTCATCTGGCGACTAGCTGCTTAGTAGCGCTAGTCGCCAGAAATATTACCTGGTTTAAAAGATTTTCAGCTTACTCAGAGGCTGACAGTAGCAGGAAGCACGGACATCTTCCCATAGTGATGTCCGTGCGTCTGCGCTGTCAGTCCCTTTTGGAGCCGGCCGGACGTCACTATGACGAGATGTCTGTGCTTCCTGCTACTGTGAGCCTCCGAAAAACTGGAAAATCTTTGAAACCAGGTAATATTTCTGGCGACTAGCGCTACTAAGCAGCTAGTCGCCAGATGAAGACTTAATTAAGATACAGTTTTTGCGGGGTGGTAGTTTCCCTTTAAAGATATTACTGCCTGAACGTAGACAAGACAAGCAGGTGGGACGATTCACTAAGCAGTGATAAAAGATGTAGATCAAAGTGCTTTGGCTCCATAGAATAACATAGGAATTGGAGAAGTGATGCAATGGAGAAGTGATCTCTACTGTATCACCTCTTTATCACCCCAGGACTCCCTTTTAGCCTTTCTGGTGTACATTTCACCAATTTAGAGACTAAAGAAGAAGCAGTTAATTAGTGCAGCTCCTCTATTGGGTAACACTGAGCTCTTTCACCCTGAAAATTTGGCCCTTCATCCTGAAACTGAGATTTGGGTCAAAACCCTGTGATTTCCCAGGAATGCTAACAAGTATGTCTTCAAATAGAACAACTATGACAAATAAATGATAAAAACATCTTCGTTATTGTAGCATATAGAAAATTATCAGTTTGTACAAATAAAACTTCCCATTGATTAATAAGGGCAATTATCAATTTTTTCTAAAACCTGCTCCAATGGGATAACACTTAGAAAAAAAAGGGGGGCAGCCCCAAAAACGGCTCCTATCAAATTTTTGGGCAGTAAGAACACTGATCCACTGAAATGGAACATTACCAGGAAGTCTGTGGCTGTCAGACCCGCTATGTTGGATTTTCAAATCAGATACAGCAGTTCTATTGGGCATTGTACAGGAGAGGAAACTGCCTGCGCGGTGCAGTTCAGTCTGTTTTGGGGGGGCTCCAGGGAGTCTTTTGAGATCCAGCCTCCCCCCATATACCCTGAGAGAAGTTATGCCGATGGGTATACCTGGCAATTCTCAGGGTTTAACCTTGAGACTCAGAGTTTTGACCCAAATCTTAAAGTGACAAAGTCCAGTGGTACCTATTATATATTCTCCTCCAGTTAACCACATCTTTAGTCTTTAAAGGGATAGTTATACTTGTATTTAAAGGGATAGTAATACTTTATTATTACTATCCCCCATATTGTACATATTTGTAAAATAATTTAATCGCCTGTATGTTCATCTCTCATACCTTTATGGTTCTCCCTTCCCTCCCCCTTCCCTGAAGTCAGCGTTGTAGCTGATTGCAGGGATATCCGGTCTGACTTTCATCATGGGGCTCTGCAGCAGAGCCGTGATCGCGTTAGTGACAAAGAATGATTTCACTGAAACGGTCTTCTACAGGTGCTTGCAAACCAAGTACAAACCAATCACACGTAGAAGACCGTTTCAGTGAAATAATTCTTTGTCACTAACAGGATCTCGGCTCAGCTGCAGAGCCACCTGACGGTCGTACGACAGACTTCCCCTGCAGGCAGTACAACGCTGACTTCTGGGAAGGGGGGAGGGAGGGGGGGAACTTTGCCTTCGGTTATCTCTCAAACCATACAGGTTTGAATGATGAACCTGGGGGCTATTACATTATTTTACTAATATCTACAATATGGGGGATAGTAATAATAAAGTATTACTATCCCTTTAAGTTAAGGTCCAAGTCTTCTTTATTTTTTCGAACACATAGCACTATATTTCAATACTTACAGTTTTGCAGTTCAAGCGCTATGCAATCCGAAATGACCCCCCTTCTGCCCCTTTCCCTGTGTCACTCAGCCTCTCAGTCTGGTCCAGATGGAGAGTGGCGAGGGACAATATTCAGCAAGCAAAAGGAAAATCCTTCCCTTCTGCATGGGGGGGGGGGGCACGGTTTTCCTTATACTTACTCAGTGAAGAATGTATGTCCCTTACTGCATCTGCCCCATCCCATGATCGGATTCCAGATCTGATGGGAGGAGGTCAGAAGGGGTGGGAGGGGGATCCTTTCTGATTGAATAGAGATTGAACTATCAAACTAAAACAATAAAGATGATTCGGACCTCAACTTTAATACAAGTGTTACTATCCCATTAAATTGGTGCCTCTTGTACAGGAAGGCAGAGGGAGAAGTCCTGCTTGTCTTGTGTGTGTTCATACAGGTATTTTTTTTAACCCTTTGAGTGCCACAGGGGTATGCACTGCATTGCACATCTCTCTGGCACTGAAAAGGTTAAGTCGGTGTACGTTAATCGCTCTTTGAGGACTGATTGGACCACCTCTTGAGTACAGTGATCAGGGACATATCACAGAGAATCCACAGTATGGGAAATTTAAGGTTTAACCCTTTGAGTGCCAGAGGGGTACGCAATGCATTGCTTTGCAATGCGTTGAGTACCCCTCTGGCCTTCAAAGGGTTAATGTTTATAAGATCTCAGGATCAGCTCACTTTGAAACTTCCCAGGTATGGTGGTGGGCCAACTGTCAAACAATAGTTGCTGTTTAAATGCGGATTTTTAACCCCTGAATGCTTGATAGGTTTCCAGTGCTTTGCTTCGCAATGCGCTGACCTGTCTATCATCCAAGGAGTTAAGACAGGTGTGGAGCAGAATTACAATAAGGCAACACAGTAGCAAAAGGAATATCATCCATTATCACTTGAAAAAATAGTTTGCCTATTGATTAACAATAAAAAGTTAACTACGCGTTGTGTTTTATTGATTTTCTAAGATGCACCATTTTCTTTCATTTTAACTTTTAAAACCTGAACTTTATCCCTTTGAGTGCCAGAGGGGTGGGGTACGGAATGCATTGCAAAGCAATGCATTCCGTACCCCTCTGGCACTCAAAGGGTTAAATAACCTCTCTGCTGTTTGTATTTAGGTGTTTGGGTATCTGACTGCCTAGCACATCCTGCTGGTTGAACACATGTGTTGCATGTACTCTTTGAATGTGCTTTTAAATAGTATACGCATTACAGCTGGTCGGCCAACAGGGTGTCCTAAACACAAACTATGAAAAGAAAGATGGGTTTTGTGCCTAGTTCTTCTGCACATCATTCATACATAAACTGAAAGCATGTTTGGATGTGCTCATTTAAAGGGATAGTAATGTTTCATAGTAAAAGCAGCTCCAATTAATCTTCATAGTATTTGGGCCATGGAGAGTGTTATTTAAAATACACTGCTCACCTCAGAGCAGCAAGACTGTCCGGATGGATCGCAGAGAGGGACAATCTTCAGTGAGCATAGGTGAAAAACCTGAAAAACCTATCGGGGGGGGGGCAGGGTTTTCCTTATGATCACAGTAAGAAGATTGTCCCTTGCTGTGACCTGTCTGGTCAAGAGACCAGATTCCACATCTGAGGGGAGGTGGCTTACACTAGGTAAAAGGGACGGGAGGGGGATACTTTATCATTCAATTACTCTTGTACTACAACTCTGACAGTATTGAAATAACACTCTACATGGCCCAAATACTATGAAGATTAATTGGAGCTGCTTTTATTTTGAAACATTGCTATCTCTTTAATCTTGCATTTCCCATACATGGTGCAAAGCAGTCCATTTTCATGAACAAAGACCAATGTACACAGGCAATAAAGGAATGGTTACCATTAATTCTGACTTTTGAAAAGAAATAATATGTAAAGTCAAGTTGCTTACACATTATTTTTTTCATATTATCCTGTTTTGTTTAGTTTTTTCACTTTTTGTCCCTGACAGTGAGCTCCCTGAATCTCTGTTTCTAGGGAGTTCATTGGTCAGTCATCTATCAAAGCAGGACAGTGATACAATGTAACACTATCCCTTCAGCACTGAGTGCTCTGCAGGCTACTTTTTTTTTACTTCATTGTATCACTATCCCCCGCTGTCACGGTTCCTGACAGAAAGCTCTCTGAAACAGATCAAGCTCATGGAAATAAAAGTGTAACAAAAAAGGTGAAGATGAAAACGAAAGAACAAAAAGTATTGTCGATTTGACTTTGTATATTATACAAGTGCAAAATATGTAAAGTCAAAATGAAAGGTTATTATCCCTTTAGGTCGGTGCAAATCTACCTGACACATAGAAACGTCTTTTTGCTACAGAATAGTCTTCTGTGCAGGGCCGGATTTCCCAATAGGTATGGTAGGCAGCTGACCTAGAGCTCCAGCTGTTGAGGGGCGGTGCTTAAAGGAGCAGTAAATTTTTTTTTATGAAAAAAAAAATATTGTAGGGATTTTCCTACTGAGTAAAATAAGGGTACTCCCACTGCTGAGAGATTTATATTTCCAGAGTTATTACAGTTTAAACCCATGTTTTTTTACATTAGCAGTGCACTCTAGTGATCAAATTCTAATTAGTTTTCCTGTTAGATTCTAATGGAGAGGAAAGTCAGAAAAGTCAGAGACATACAGTTCTCCATAGAATGTGATAGAAACTGCTGAGTCACTTCCTGTCAGTTAGAACTATCAGGAAGTAAACACAGTAAAGTCACTTCCTGTCAGTTAGAACTAGCATGAAGTAAACACAGTAAAGTCACTTCCTGTCAGTTAGAACTATCAGGAAGTAAACAATAAATTAACTTCCTGATTATTTAAACTGCTATAATTTTTGAATAAAACATCTGACAGCGATGGGAGTGACCTTGTTTTATTCAGCAGGAAAAGCTCTGTAAAATGTGTGTTTTCATAAATAAAAGTTTACTGCTCCTTTAAGCTATGCAGGCCCCACCCACATTCTGAGTTGTGTGTGTGACCTGGGAAATCATAATTTCCCTGCACCCATTATATACTCCTTTACAGGCTATTATTTAACTCCTTGGATGCTAAAGAGAAGCAATGCATTGGAGATATCCATACCTCCCAACATTTCAAATTGCCAAAGAGGGACACTTGTGTTTTAGGGGGTGTGGCTGGTGGGCGGGGCATTTTCCAGGAATTTTTAAGCTGTTTCATGGCCTATTGTCACCTCCTTGTGTTACCTAATAAATGACTTATAACAAGACCAAAGTATTTTATTTACACAGACTAATTTATACACATATATAGTGACGTTTAAACAAACAATAATGTGAGTTTTTTTGCTGTAGAGCAATATTATACACTTATATACATACTACACAGTCTGATCTCCTAAAAAGAGGGACATCAGGGTGGGAAAGAGGGACAGAGGGATTTGGGTCTAAAAGAGGGTTTGTCCCTCCTAAAGAGGGACACTTGGGAGGTATGGATATCTTTAGCTACCAAGGGGTTAAACTTTTTTTTTGACTCTTGTTATAGGACAAGGGTATTTCTGCACCAGGAAACAGTGGATGGGACTAGGGGCGTGGTCATGTGAGGAGCAGGGGAGTGGCCATGGGTGGAGTTAAGAGCACTTAGAGTGCCTTGCCTATTGGAGACTGGAATGAAAATCCAGCTCTGCTTCTGTGCTACTGTTTGCGCCTGCGATTCCATGCTGCGCTTTGCGTTATTCACCCACCTTGCAGACTCTGGTACATGCTCCAGTAAATCCTCAGGCAGTTCTTTTCCTTCTTCATCCCTCTCTTACAGCGGCAGTTGTACAGGGATTTCTGTTTTAGAGCCTCGGTGGCGTTTTTGCACTCGTCCTTGGCTTCCAGTCCCGCCACTTTGCTGAAGTTGCTCTCCTTACCGGCCACACACTGCCGGAGAGTCCGGAACTTAGCGCTACATTCCTGCTCTTTCAGGCACTGCTCGTTGGCTTTCACGCAGTCCAAGCGATCCACTGAGGGCAACCTCCTCACCTCCGCTGCCAGGAAGGCATCTGGTGTGACACAAAGACAGACAGAAACACGTGAGTCGGTATAGATAAACCAGCTTCCTAATAATCATTAATAGAGAACACCTAAAGTCAAATCCTCGCTATGTTATCAAAGAAAGCATCTAAATATATTTAACCTTTTGAATTCCATTGTTCTGCAATGCATTGCGTACCCCATCTGACAATCAAAGGGTTAAAGGGATAGTAATGTGTCACAATAAAAGCAGCTCCAATTAATCTTTACAGTGTTTGGGCCATGGAGAGTGTTATATCAATACTGTCAGAGTTGTAGTACAAGAGTAATTGAATAATAAAGTATCCCCCTCCCACCCCTTTACTGATGTAACACTGCTCACCTCAGAGCAGCAAGACTGTCCGGATGGATCACAGAGAGGGACAATCTTCAGTGATCATAAGGAAAAACCTGAAAAACCTGTCAAGGGGGGCAGGGTGTTCCCTATGATTCACAGTAAGAAGATTGACCCTAGCTGTGACCTGTCCAGTCAAGAGACGAAATTCAACATCTGAGGAGAGGTGACTTACACTAGGTAAAAGGTGCGGGAGGGGGATACTTTATCATTCAATTACTCTTGTACTACAACTCTGACAGTATTGAAATAACACTCTCCATGGCCCAAACACTATAAAGATTAATTGGAGCTGCTGTTTTTGTGAAACATTACTATCCCTTTAATGAAGGGAAATCTGGTAAATGTAATAAAACTATATTAGAGAAACAGATTAATTACAGAAGACATAACAAGATGCCTAAGCAGATAGTTTACCTAAACATCTTATAATATAATTTTCTAGGATGCGAAGCACCCTGTGTGCATAACAATCACATGCGCAGCAGAGATTGCCCAAAAGAAGCAATCACGCGCAGTAGTCATGCGCAGCAGAGACTGCCCGAACGCGCTGGCTCCCTGTCTGAGGCACGGCCGAATATGGAGCAGGGTGCCCCGAATGGCCCACTGCCCGGCCCCGACCCTCGGCCACGGGGCAGCAACCTAGCTCGCAGGGCGGCACCCTGGCCCATGCACATGGGCCTTCAATAATAATACATTACAATTTGTAAAATTTTAGAATAGGACACTGTGTTCTATAAACTGAAATGAGCAATAATCTTTTGTTATGAAAATATATATTGTATGGCTTTTTCTGTTGAATAAAATAAGAGTATTCCCACTGCTGAGAGATGCATATTTCCAGCTATTACAGTTTAAACCTGTGTTTTGTTTTTTTAAACAGTGCCTTCTAGTGGTCAGATTCCAGTTTGTTATATTATTACATTTTATTTGAGAGGAAAGTCAATGACAAACAGTTCACCACAGAATGTGATAGAAACTGATGAGTCACTTCCTGTCAGTTAGAACAATCAGGAAGTAGATACACATTAAATTCACTTCCTGTCAGTTAGAACAATCAGGAAGTAATCACACTGTAATTCACTTCCTGGTTATTTGAACTGTTATAACAAGTGAATAAAACAACTGACAGCGATGGGAGTGACCTTGTTTTACTCAGGAGGAAAAGCTCTATCACACTATATACTATATACTACTCCTTTAAGAGGCGCAATTCTAACTGTGTCATAGAGAAGAAATGAAAATGCCTTTTGATTTAAAATGGGCTTTTAACTCATTTTCAATGCATTGCAAAGCAGTCAAAGGGTTAAATTTAAACTTGTGCGTGCCAGAGGGGTTCGCAACGCATTGCGTACCCCTCTGGCACTCAAAGGGTTAAGGTAATAGGAAGTTGAGGAAGTTTTACTTGTTCCCTTTGGTATGGCCGATGGCACGTTTTTGGATAAAATGCAAAAATATTATCAGTACGCTTGTTCCTCTTCAAAATGCAGTTGTTTTTTCAACCCATAAAACAAAGTTTCCATAGTTTCGATAGACTGAGACAGAAGCATGAAAGGCCAATAAAACACCAGCTGTAATTATGTTTTGTAGCATTTCGGATTTGAACGTCCCTTTGTTCCCTGAAGATTCCTTTCAGGAAGGATATTACAACAGGGGCACACACAGTATTGCTGGAGAATGGGCAATTAAATGGAACTGCCACTTTGTAACAAAGATGTGATTTTGAAAGTGCTTTGAAAATTGCATACTGAATAGAAGACAAGGGTTTTTTTTTAAATCTGAAGCTGGAAAATAACCTTGTCACATATTCATGGTCAGTTCCATAGAATCCTCTCCAATGGAAACCTAAGAATTGATCATATTTTCCTCCCACAACGCTATGGTAGGCTCCCATCCTTATGTACAATACCAGCAGTTATGTGCTCTGCACTGCGTGATTCCAGATACAGTGTGACAGTTGGGATGGGCTACAGGACAAGGCTTTACAGTCTCTATCAAACACCCACTTTACCCTAACATACAGCTTTGATCAAACACCCACTTTACCCTAACATACAGCTGTGATCAAACACCCACTTTACCCTAACATACAACCGCTACCAAACACCCACTTTACCCTAACATACAGCTGTGATCAAACACCCACTTTACCCTAACATACAACAGCTACCAAACACCCACTTTACCTTAAAATACAGCCGTGACCAAACACACACTTTACCCTAACATACAACCGCTACCAAACACCCACTTTACCCTAACATACAGCTGTGATCAAACACCCACTTTACCCTAACATACAGCCTCTACCAAACACTCACTTTACCCTAACATACAGTTGTGACCAAACACACACTTTACCCTAACATACAGCCTCTACCAAACACTCACTTTACCCTAACATACAGCTGTGATCAAACACCCACTTTACCCTAACATACAACCGCTACCAAACACCCATTTTACCCTAACATACAGCTGTGATCAAACACCCACTTTACCCTAACATACAACCGCTACCAAACACCCACTTTACCCTAACATACAGCTGTGATCAAACACCCACTTTACCCTAACATACAGCCTCTACCAAACACTCACTTTACCCTAACATACAACCGCTACCAAACACCCACTTTACCCTAACATACAGCTAATACCAAACACCCTCTTTACCCTAACATACAGCTAATACCAAACACCCTCTTTACCCTAACATACAGCTAATACCATACACCCTCTTTACCCTAACATACAGCTAATACCAAACACCCACTTTACCCTAACATACAACTATCCCAAACACCCTCTTTACCCTAACATACAGCTAATACCAAACACCCACTTTACCCCAACATGCAGCTAATACCAAACACCCACTTTACCCCAACATACAGCTAGTACCAAATACCCTCTTTACCCTAACATACAGCTAATACCATACACCCTCTTTACCCTAACATACAGCTATCCCAAACACCCACTTTACTCTAACATACAACTATCCCAAACACCCACTTTACTCTAACATACAACTATCCCAAACACCCTCTTTACCCCAACATACAGCTAATACCAAACACCCACTTTACCCTAACATACAGCTAATACCAAACACCCTCTTTACCCTAACATACAGCTAATACCAAACACTGACTTTACCCTAACATACAGCTATCCTAAACTCCCACTTTACCCTAACATACAGCTAATACCAAACACTGACTTTACCCTAACATGCAGCTGCTACCATCAACACTGGATATTCCTTATTCTTACTGAAGACTGACCCCCACTGCACGCTATGTGGCAGGCTTAGAGAGGCAGCATGACGTAGGGGAAAGGGGAATGGATGGGATCCTTTAGCACTGAATTACTCTTGAACTACAAAATGGAAAAGATTGAAATATAGCTCTACATGGCCCACGTTATAGGAAGATCAATAGGAGTTGCATTTTTTAAGATATTACTACCCCTTTAAATACACACCGCATTCTGATCTCCTAAAAGGAAGGACACCAAGATAACAAAAGAGGGACAGAGCGATTTGTGTCTCATAGAGGATGTGTCCCTCCTACAGAGGGACACTTGGGAGATAGGACGGAGTATAGACATACTGGAGGTTGATTTGCTTTCAGATCAGCTGTATCACTGGCTGACTCTCTTCCTATAGAGAGAGAAGTGGATACTGAGCCGTCTGTAGTATCACGACCAGGGCTTTGTTCAGTGCAGAACTGTTTGATCACACATGCTGATCCCACTCACTCAGGGATAGGAGAGGTTTATGTCTCTTACCACTTAATACAGGAACATCACAGAAACACTTCTCACCCTGCAACGTTCTCTCGCTTGTAAAGAGCATTTACATCTGTGAAATAAATCTCATCACATCAACACAAACAGCAGAGAAGAAGCGCAGATCCAAGAACGCTGGCAGGAAAGGTGAAAAACCCCTTAACGACTGGGCAAGAGGCAGTTAACCCTTTGAGAGCCAGAGGAGTATTCACACCAACTGTATTACAGAGGACAAATAAACATTCCCCAAAGTTCCATTGATTAAAATTGCCATTTTAAATCAGTGGGAATTTTAATATGTCCCCTGTGTCAGTTTTTCTGATCCAGATGTTAGTACATTAGACTCTAAGCACTGAATACATTTACCGCTGGTGAAATTCCTTGTGATTTATTCAGCAGGAGAACTCTTGATTTAATAAAATACACATTTATCTATTTGATCCTTTGGGGGGATGTATAAAGAGCATGTTTAAGAATGGTCGCTTAAATTCACAGCAACAGGACATATTTATAAAGAAGTAACGTTACGTTTATAAATATCTCTGAGAAAAGCTGCTAATGAGAATTTTCATTTAAAGTGATAGTAATCCATAACTCACAATATTTCAAATTGCCAAAGAGGGACACTTACGTTGTAGGGGGTGTTTCTGGGGGCGTAACAGGTGGGTGGGGCATTACCAAGAATTTTTAGGCTATTTCTTGACCTACTGACTAGGGTGACCACGGGTCCCGGAACGTCCGGGACTGTCCCTTATTTCAGGGACATGTCCCGCGTCCCGGGTCCCCTTCAACCGGGACAATGAAGTGTCCCGGAATGAAGCCAAGCCGCCCTGAATGTCAGCCTGCAAGCGGTGTGTCACATCATGGACGCCGCTTGCAGGCTGACATCCAGGGCGGCAATGCAACTTACCTGATCTGGAGGCAAGCGCTCTAGTAATACAGAGCGCTGGGAGATGACATCATCTCCCAGCGCTCTGCATTACTGAGCACAGCGCGTGGGAGCTTCAGCTCTGTGCCGGAGGAGGCACAGAGCACTTTGCACTCCACAGTCCGCTAGACCACCAGGGACTCAAGGTAAGGCAATAGGGTGACCACGTCCCGGAATGGCAGAAGGGAAATGTGGTCACCCTACTACTGACACCTCCTTGTGTTACCTAATAAATGACTTATAACAAGACCAAAGTATTTTATTTATACAGACTCATTTATAAACACATATAGTGACGTTTAAACAAACAATAATGTGAGTTTTATTGCAGTGGAGCAATGTGATACACTTATATACACACCACACAGTCTGATCTCCTAAAAAGAGGGACATCAGGGTGGGAAAGAAGGACAGAGGGATTTGGGTCTAAAAGAGGGACTGTCCCTCCTAAAGAGGGACACTTGGGAGGCATGGTAATACTTGTAATTCAAATCATTTAATTCTGTAGATATTTACAAAATAAAATAATTGCGCCATTTCCGATCTCCCAAACCTTTATGGTCTACAACGTGTGCTTGCAAACCAGGCACACGTTGTAGACGGTTCAGATGAAGTATTTCTTTGTGACTACCGCGATCACAGCTCTGCTGAAGAGCCGCAGGACGGTCTATAGACGGCGATCTCCATCTGTAAGTTTTAAAGTTGACGTCAGCACAAGGGGAGGGAAGGGGTAACTTTACAGACTTATATCTACCAATTCATAAAGATTTGGGAGATAGGAAACTGCACAGTTAGTTTATTTTGTAAATATCTAGAGAATTAAATTGTTTGAATTTCAAGTATTACTATCACTTTAACTGAAGCAGACAGAATACATGAGACTGCAGATGATTACCATGCACATGGGCAGAGTTTAAAGTCCAATCGTTTCAGCTAAAACAATCAATCTCAACCAGGGTACCAATACATTTTGGTGTGCCAAGATACCCACGAAGGATGCTTTTTTTTTTTTTGTAAGACTTACAGGAAAAGAAATATCAGGATAAACTAAAGGATCTGAACGTGTATAGCTTGGAGGAGAGAAGAGAGAGAGGGGATATGATAGACACATTCACATACATGAAGGGATTCAACAAAGTGCAGGAGGGGAGCACATTTCACAGGAGTAAAAATGTTAGGACAAGAGACCATAGAATAAAACAAGAGGGACACAGGTTTAGACGTAATGTAAGAAAGTTTTACTTCACTAAGAGGGTAGTAGATAAGTGGAATAGCTTACCAGCAGAAGTGGTAGATAAGTGGGCTAGCCTACCAGTAGAAGTGGTAAGTCTTATCTCTCAAACCTTTATGGTTTGAGAGATATTCACAAGCAAAGTTTCCCCTCCCGCCCCTTTTACCTAATGTAAGCCATCTCTTCTCAGATGTGGAATGCAGTCCATAGACCAGATAGATAACAGCAGGGGGCAGTCTTCTTCCTATGAGAACAATGAAGGCCCTGCCCCCCTTGACAAGTTTTTCAGGTTTTTCCCTTATCTTAATTGAAGATTGTCCCTCTCTGCAGTCTACCTGGGCACCTCCCTTCTGATCTGGCTGAGCAGTGTTACATCAGTAAAAGGGGCGGGAGGGGGATACTTTGTCATTGAATTACTCTTGAACTACAACTCTGACAGAATTGATATAACACTCTCCAAAGTCCAAATACTATGATGATTAATTAGAGCTGCTTTTATTATGAAACATTACTATCCCTTTAAGAATTGTATGTGTGAATTTATTATACAGAAGAGACTGAGTGCACTATAATTCTTAATACACTTTTTGAACTATGTGTAAATTGTTCTATTCCGAGAGTATTTAATTAATGTTATTCTTGTTGTTTGTATGGAGGGATAAGAATCAATGTCTGTTAAAGGGGAACTACCACTCCAAATAAAGTCTCCCCCCCAACAATTACCCATCTAGCGATAAGCATAACAATAGTGCTATTATCCAGCATAATCACAGCGTTACTGAGAAATCCTTCTTCTGCCGAGACTGACGTCCAGACATCAGCGCTTTAGAGGCATCCGTGCACCTGCACTGCCAGTCCCTTCTGGTGCGTAAAGGTACAATGCAGCGCCTACTAGAGGAGACAAGACCGACCGTGCAGACATCTGTAAGCACAGATGTCTGCGCTGTTGCCTGGCCGTCAGTCTCGGCACAAAAAGGATTTCTCAGTAAC
>CM074724.1:13475334-13655334 GCA_037306005.1 Rhinophrynus dorsalis | reverse complement strand
TATTTGGCTAGAAAACAGGACCAATTAACGTTGGTTCCAGAAATGTTATTTTGATGTGAGCTAAGTAGAGAGTTCAGAAGAAAGATTAACCTTTTGAGTACCAGAACGGTATAGGACGCACTGCAAAATACCCCCGGCAATCAAAGGGTTAATTAAATAGCTACATCACCTAAAATAATAATCTAAGAGCCAGAAACAAACGTGTCAGGAGTCTGGGGGGTCCCTGGCAATGTCTGCACACCCAGGCCATATGCAGGAGAAAAGGGAGGAGAAAGACAGCCACACCACAGAGAAGTCAGCGCTCCCGTTCTTATGAATGAGGGGCGGGCTTTTAACCCTTTCAGTTCCCGAGGGGGTGCCCAATGCACTGCGAAGCACTAGCACCGATAGGGTTAACCCCCTGAGAAAATGCGCTGGAGTGCTCGCTGGCATCATTCAAGGGGTTAACGGCTCTGTTTAACCCTTTGAGAACCCAGAGGAGTCCATGTCGCTCAAAGGGTTAAATAATTATGATTTGTTGTTCCCAGTGTTGGAAGTGTCCCAGACTTACACCCCTTGCTGTCCATGAAGTGCAATTCAGTCATTGTATCATACAGGGAAAAAATACAAATTGTCAGTAATTGAAATTGTGTTTTTTAACCCCTTGAATGCCAAAGCGGTGTCCAACGCGAGTAAGTGAAATACCCCATTTAATCCTAACGGGCATTTGGGGAATGGTTTCTTCCCTTTAATGTGTTTGGTTTACTCCAGAGCGGCACTTGTTTTCTTATTAACCCTGTGAGAGCCAGAGAGGCGTCCAACGTAATTGCACATTTGGTGCTTAGAGGGGTGACTTGCATGCAGTTCCTGTAACCCACTGAGTGGGGCAGGGGGCGTGCAACGCATTGTGTTATATGCCTTCTCTGGCATTTAAAGGGTTACAGAAGAGAGTCACCCTTTACATGCCAAAGAGATCCAAACGGGTTAAGTGTTGTTATTATTATTATTATTATTAGTGATAGTAGTAATAATACTAACTGTAACCCCAGAGGGTTCTTTATCATTACATAACAGGGATGTATTACGTTATACACAGTGACACAGATGTTATAGGGAAGAGCAGTAATTCCACCATAGGGACAGATATACACATACCGTCATTTCACTGAGCCTGCTAACCCTTTCATTGTTAGGTCTGTCTGTCTGTCTGTCTGTCTGTCTGTCTGTCTATCTATCTATCTATCTATCTATCTATCTATCTATCTATCTATCCAATTATCTATCTATCTATCTGTCTATCTATCTATCTATCTATCTATCTATCTATCTATCTATCTCTCTCATATCTATCTATCTATCTATCTATCTATCTATCTATCTATCTATCCAATTATCTATCTATCTATCTATCTATCTATCTATCTATCTATCTATCTATCCAATTATCTATCTATCTATCTATCTATTTATCTATCTGTCTCATATCTATCTATCTATCTATCTATCTATCTATCTATCTATCTATCTCATATCTATCTATCTATCTATCTATCTATCTCAAATCTATCTATCTATCTATCTATCTATCTATCTATCTATCTATCTATCTCATATCTATCTATCTATCTATCTATCTATCTATCTATCTATCTATCTATCCAATTATCTATCTATCTATCTGTCTCCTATCTATCTATCTATCTATCTATCTATCTATCTATCTATCTCATATCTATCTATCTATCTATCTATCTATCTATCTATCTATCTATCTGTCTGTCTGTCTATCTATCTATCTCATATCTATTTATCTATCTAATTATTTATCTATCACTCATATCTATCTATCTATCTATCTATCTATCTAATTATCTATCTATCTATCTAATAGCTATCTGTCTGTCTGTCTATCTATCTCATATCTATCTATCTATCTATCTATCTATCTATCTATCTATCTATCTAATTATCTATCTATCTATCTATCTATCTATCTATCTATCTCATATCTATCTATCTATCTATCTATCTATCTATCTATCTATCTAATAGCTATCTGTCTGTCTGTCTATCTATCTCATATCTATCTATCTATCTATCTATCTATCTATCTATCTATCTATCTATCTATGTGTCTATCTATCTATCTATCTATCTATCTAATTATCTATCTATCTATCTATCTATCTATCTATCTATCTATCTCATATCTATCTATCTATCTATCTATCTATCTATCTATCTATCTATCTATCTATCTACCTTTCTATCTATCCCTGGCATCACTGTGTATAGATGGGCACCTCCTGGTATCACTGTGTATAGAAGGGTACCCCTGGCATTACTGTGTATAGATGGGCGCCTCCTGGTATCACTGTGTATAGAAGGGTACCCCTGGCATTACTGTGTATAGATGGGCGCCTCCTGGTATCACTGTGTATAGAATGGTACCCCTTGGTATCACTGTGTATCAATGGTCACCTTCTGGTATCACTGTGTATAGAAGGGTACCCCTGGTATCACTGTGTATAGAAGGGTACCCCCTGGTATCACTGTGTACAGAAGGGTACCCCTGGTATCACTATGTACAGAAGGGTACCCCCTGGTATCAATGTGTATAGAAGGGTACCCCCGTGTATAGAGAGTCACCTTCTGGCATCACTGTGTACAGAAGGGTAACCCTGATATCACTGTCAGCAGATACATAGTATAATAAAACTGGCCAGCAAAGGGACACTGGCACCATACAAGTACACCAGGCATACTGCTCTCTGTTAATATAGAATGCCAGGCATCGTGCCATCCCGCTGTAACTATATAGTGCAAGGCTCTGTGCCATCCCGCTGTAACGATATAGTGTAGGGCTCTGTACCATCCCTCTGTAACTATATAGTGCCAGGCGCTGTGCCATCCCGCTGTAACTATACGGTGCCAGGCATCGTGCAATGCTTCAGTAACAGTATGTCCAGTCACAGTGCCCTCTGCCACCAAATCGTACCCCTCACAATGCCATCTGTAAGCAATATCAGTCCCAGTGCCCTCTGTAACTATAGAGTAATAGAAACTCTGACATATCTCTGTAACTCTACACTGGTAATGGTAACCTTTTGAGTGCCAGAGATGTATAAGCGAGGTATCCAACACATCGCGTTGCAATGAGCTGCCTACCCCTCCCCCGAACTCAAAGGGTTAATCACAATGTCCTCTATAATAGAACTGTACCAGTGTCAGTCCCGATGCCCTCTGTATACACGCAGTGCCAGCCCCTGCGCTCTCTGTGCCAAGTAGTGCCAGTTCCTGTGCCCTCTGTACCCGTGCAGTGCCAGTTCTTGTGCCCTCTGTATATATGCAGTGCTAGCCCCAGTGGTCTCTGTACCACGCACTGCCAGTTCCTGTGCCCTCTGTATATACACGCAGTGCCATTGTGCCAGTCCCTGTGCCCATCATTCTCCGCAAGATTCTGACACAACTAAAATCAGAGACAGTCCTAAGAAGACATAGTCCGTTAGTGACAGTGTGAGGACACAGGGAATGGAAATGGACATATCTCATGTATATATAACGCTTCATATGTGTGTCTGATACACTGAATAAACTCCTATACGCGCTTGTGTAGAAAAGCCCTACAGACTGTCAGACAAATGTACAGATCCACGCCTCCTACATAGAGACCGCTAGTCCTTATATATATATACATACAACCTGCTAGTCCTTATATATACATACATACAGCCTGCTAGTCCTTATATATACATACATACAGCCTGCTAGTCCTTATATAGCTCCTATACACGGCTCCTACATACAGACCGCTAGTCCTTATATATATATACATACAACCTGCTAGTCCTTATATATACATACATACAGCCTGCTAGTCCTTATATAGCTCCTATACATGGCTCCTACATACATACTGCTAGTCCTTATATATATATAATATATACAGACCGCTAGTCCTTATATAGCTCCTATACACAGCTCCTACATACAGACCGCTAGTCCTTATATATATATATACAGACCGCTAGTCCTTATATATATACATACAGACCGCTAGTCCTTATATAGCTCCTATACACAGCCTCCCATGTTATCTGTTTATTCAGATACATAGATACACATCTCCTCTAAAGACAGACTTCACACGGTCCATAAACATACACATATAGATCCATACAGATAATGTACTACATATACTCACCCAGCCTCTGTATGCACACCCTAACCCCACGTGTATACCCACTCAGTCTCTGGGCTGCAAATATAATCTCTGTGTACCTACCCTGCTGTCTCCTATATACGGACACCTACCTCAGCTATCTATCACCTTCATGCAGTCAACCCCAGCTATCTTCTATATACAGATACCTACCTCAGCTATCACCTATATATACAGACACCATCCCCATCTAGCACCTATATACAAACACCAACCCCACTTCGCACCTATATACAGATATCTACCTCAGCCATCACCTTTATACAAACACCATCCCCATCTATCATCTATATACAGACACCAACCCCACTTAGCACCTATATACAGGTACCTATCACAGTCAATTGTCAAGTACATACAGTTCACTAGGTATCACCTAAACACAACGTTATTCCAGCTATCACTTATGTACAGATACCGACCCCAGTTCTCACCTATATACAGATAAGCACCTCATCTACCTATCACCTATATAGAGACACCTAACTCAGCTTTCACTTATATATAGATAAGTACCTCTGCTAGCTATCACCTATATACAGATACCTAGCACTTCTTTCATCTATATACATATAGGTACCTCATCTCCCTATCACCTATGCATAGATACCCACCCACGCTTTCACCTATATACAGATAAGTACTTCATCTAGCTGTCGCCTATATACATATACATACCCCTGCTATCACCTATATATAGATACCTACCCCAGCTTTCACCTATATACAGATAAGTACCTAATCTGGCTATCACCTATATACAGATAAGTACCTAATCTGGCTATCACCTATATACAGATAAGTACCTAATCTGGCTATCACCTATATACAGATAAGTACCTAATCTGGCTATCACCTATATACAGATAAATACTCAGTTAGCTATCTCCTATATTACAGACACCTGGATCAGATAGGTACCCCCATATACAGACACCTACCACACCTAGTACTAGGTATTCTCACACACAGATACCTGTCCAATCAGGCATTTATAAGTATTTAACCCTTTAAATATCTGAATGGTGCACAACGTATTGCTCCGCAATGCGCTGCACACCATTGTGGTTCTTAACCCTCTGAGTGCAGCCTGTGAAGTATCCAACGCATTGCAACGCAGGTAACATGTCTATACACACAGGTAGGTAGGTGACCCGTATGCACACGGATCTCAGCTCCCAGGTGGCACCTATATCTGTGTGCAGATACCAAGTCACCTCTCCCATGTGGCACCTCTCCATACACAGACACACGCAGCAGCTGGCACTGCCAGTCCGGAGCCAGTCCCATCACTTACCCATGAGAGGCAGCACGAAGTACAAGGTGACACAGAACATGGTGCTGTATTCAGGTAAGTGCCCACAAAACGATTAAGTGCCACTCTCCCTAAGAATGAACAAGCCAGGTAAGTATCCCAGGAGTACCATCCAGATGTCCCAAGTTCACATCCAAGCCCAGAGACAAGCCAGATCCAAGCACAGGCGCCCAGGCAATGCCGTGTGTGGCAGCCCCGGGACTGGCACACAGAGTGGGCACGGGGGGTACCAGATCCTACAGAGAACTGCACTCCAAGCCACGGAGCCCGGCTGGGAATGAGACAAGGTCCAGGGGTAGGTTCCAGGGGAGCTGCCGGCCGCTGTCCTGATGGTCTCTCGTCCTCCGGAGCTGAATCCACACTGAGCCCGGGATGGAGATGCCTGATCGACTCACACAGCAACTCCCACCCACAGCCCTGAGTGGGGAGTGTGGACACCAGGAAAGGGCTGGGGGGCAGGACGGGGAGGGACAGAGGAGACTGGCCCGGGATGGGGAGGGGGAGAGGAGACTCTGTATAAAAGGGGAGACGAGCTTTTGTCTGAGAAGGGAAAGGGGAGAGGAGCTTTAGTGCAGACAGACTACAGCAGGGTTGGGCAACAAGAGGCTTTCCAGGTGTTGATGACTACGATTCCCATCATCCTCAGCTTCAACAGTTTGGGGGGCGAGGTTGCCCTTTCCTGGACTAGAGTCACAATGAGGCTGATGAATTAGGGAATTTGGAGTAAATTTTGGATGAACGAACTGCATTGAGTGGACAATAAACATTCCCCAAATCCCCACTGATTTCAGAGGAAGGTTTAACCCTTTCAGTGCTTCGCAATGCGTTGGAGTCCTCTACAGCATTCAAGGGGTCAAAGCTCAAATGAAATCAGTGGGTTGGCTAGTCCCCCCTGTACAATGTAAGTAGTTTGCCCCGGAATTACTTGAGTTCTTCCTTCAATGCAATGAAAAGTGGGGTGTCTTGGGGGGGGTGAAATGAGGGAGTGACCTGTCTAATAGAGGGGTGCACACAGGGTAATGGCAATGCTATCTTAAGGAGAGCTGTGTCATATTGTGGGTCACACAGTGTAATGACAATGTGAGTTTTGGGGGTCCTGTGTCAGTGGGGTACACAGTGTAATGACGATGTGAGGTTTGGAGGCTTTGTCAGAGCGGGGTGCATCAGAGAGGGGGTGCACAGGATAATTACATTTTGAGGTTTGGGGGCCTGTATCAGAGACGGGGTGCACAGTGTAATGACAATGTGCGGTTGGGGTGCTGTGTCAGACTGGGGGTGCCGAGTGTAATGACAATGTGAGGTTGGGGTGGCTGTGTCAGAGAGGGGGTGCACAGTGTAATGACAATGTGAGGTTTGGGGGGCTGTGTCAGACTGGGGGTGCATGGTGTAATGACAATGTGAGGTTTGGGGGGCTGTATCAGAGAGGGGGTGCACAGTATAACGACAATGTGAGGTTGGGGGGACTGTGTCAGACTGGGGGTGCATGGTGTAATGACAATGTGAGGTTTGGGGGGCTGCATCAGAGAGGGGGTGCACAGTGTAATGACAATGTGAAGTTTGGGGGGCTGTATCAGAGAGGGGGTGCACAGTGTAATGACAATGTGAGGTTTGGGGGGCTGTATCAGAGAGGGAGTGCACAGTGTAATGACAATGTGAGTTTTCGGGGCTGTGTCAGAGAGGGAGTGCACAGTGTAATGACAATGTGAGTTTTGGGGGGCTGTATCAGAGAGGGGTTGCATAGTGTAATGACATTGTAAGGTTTGGAGACTGTATCAGAGAGGGGGTGCACAGTGTAATGACATTGTAAGGTTTAGGGGGCTGTGTCAGAATGGGGGTGCAAAGTGTAATGACAATGTGATGTTTGTGGGATGTTTGGGGGTTTGGAAGATGTATGGGGGTTATGCACTAAGGTGTGATAAATAGGTGATCAAGAGGAGATAACTTCTCCATGGGGGAGATTCCCTAAGGTGTGATAAAGAGGAGATAACTTCTCCATGGGGGAGATTCCCTGAGGTGTGATAAACAGGTGATAACTTCTCCAGTGATACCACAGGTCCGGTTCCTATGTTATTGTATAGAGACTATGAAGTAAGATCTCCAAAGTAGTAGAACTCTTAGTGAATAGTCTCCATAGAATTACATAGGAATTGGAGAAGTGATTAACTGGAGAAGTTATGTTATCTCCTCTTTATCACCATTTAGTGAATCTCCCCCACGGAAAAGTTATCTCCTCTTGATCACACCTTAGTGATAAAAGTTATCTCCACTTTATCACCTCTGTAGTGAACACTCCCCTCCCCCCTTAAACTTCTCATGCTTTAGGGATCTTAGGATATAGGTTTCCTAGAATAACATAGGAACTGGAGAAGTGATATCACTGGTGACATCATCACCTCTTTATCACCACTTAGTGAATAACCCCCATGTAGCTATTATAGAGGCTAGCATGCAGTATAAACCCAGGACCATTAGGCGTTAGTGCTCCTTCGTTGGGGATTCATCTGAGCGGGCATGCACAGTGTAAGAATAATGAGTTTTGGGAAATGAGGTGCCCGGATGCAGAGTACGAGAACAGAGTGATGTTTTGGGGCACTATTTTAGAAAGGGGGTGCAGACTGTAAGAAGGATATGGTGTGTGCGTGCTGGGAGGGATGCCCCTGTGGAGGTTGAAGTACAGTAACAATGAGTTGCATTGGATGCAGTCTCACAGACTTGCTTCCAAAACGTTGATCTACAACGTTCTGTATCCTTCCCGGCACTCGGAGGGTTAATGGTAATCAGTGTTAGTGAGTGGATCTGTCTCACAGAAGGTATGTATAGCAATACTGGAAGGGGGTTCCTCAGAGAGGGGGTTGTGGGGTGCAGAATGGAAGAATAGTATACTTGGGGGAGGGAGCCCTCACACATTGGGGTGCAGATGTTATGGGAGGGTCACACAATGGGGTTCAGGTGTGATCATGAATTGGAAACAGCTATACATATGGGATGTGAAATCTTTGGTCCCATGTTTCAGTGCTGGGGGGGGGGGGGGTCTGACAGGGAATGGATACAAGAGACCAGATCATATTACCCCCCTGCCCCCCACCTTAACTTGTAAATAATCTGTGTCCCTCTCTCTACCCACCCAACCCAGTGAACGGATTGTGTTAACCCTTAAGCTCCTCTGCAATGCATTGCGCTCCTCTCTGGCACACAAAGGGTTAATAAATTCTCATAATCTCCTACACCTTCCTTAAAGGGACAGTAATACTTAATATGTAAAAATATATATATTGTAGTGTTTATCCCACTGAGTAAAAAAAAGGGTACTCCCACTGCTGAAAGGTGTTTTATTCAAAAGTTATTACAGCTCAAATTTGAAAATTTTTTAGATGCAATATCACAGTGGCCTGAAATTGCACAGTGGCGCTGTTGCTATGCCATCCTATGGACAGCTCTGGTCCGTAGACCATAAATCTCCATAGGATGGTGTAGCAACAGCGCCACTGTACAATTTCAGGTCACTGTGATATTGCATCTAAAAAAATTCAACTTTGAGCTGTAATAATTTTTTAATAAAACACCTTTCAGCAATGGGAGTACCCTTGTTTTACTCAGGGGGATAAACCCTACAACATTTTATTTTTTTTTTTACATTTTAACCCTTTGAGTGCCAGAGGGGTACGGAATGCATTGCAAAGCAATGCATTCCGTACCCCTCTGGCACTCAAAGGGTTAAGTATTACTCTCCTATTATTCTTCACAGGTCAATATATTGCGTACCCAAGTGGGGGTGCTCTCTCCACACACACCACCCAGCACAATGGAGAGATTAACACTCTGTACGCCAGATGGGCACTTTAAGGGTTAATCAGTTCTAGCAATCTTTTATTGCAGTTACAGTTTTATCAGCCCTGATCAGATCCTCCTCTGCCCCATCCCACACTGGCACACACCCCTAGGATTTATGGCACTGTCACATTTGGTGATTAATTGCCCCTTGGCACAGATGGAAATGAAAGGTGGCGGAGGGGGGAGCTCTGAGCTTTGTCTGATCATGCCGTGTGCGTTCGTTTGTCTGATTATTCTGATCTGTGAACAATGCCAGCTCTTGCCACTGCCCACAGCATGGTCCTGTTGAAGAGTGCTGAGAGGTGACAGGCCATTTAAAGGGACAGTAATACAATATGTAGAAATATATATATTGAACTTGATGGACCTGTGTCTTTTTTCAACCTCATTTACTGTGTTACTGTACTAGTTTACTGAAGCTCAAACATGAGTTTTTTTAGGTTCTGTATCTCAATCGCCTGAAATTGTACAGTGGTGCTGTTGTTACGCCAGCCTATAGAGCTGTCCATAAGATGGTGTAGCAACAGCGCCACTGTAACATTTCAGGGCGCTGTAGTACTGCATCCAAAAAATTAATGTGTGAGCTGCAATAACTTTGAATGAAACACCTCTCAACAATGGGATTGACCTTGTTTTACTCAGGATTATCTTACAATATATATTCTCTACATATTAAGCATTACTATCCCTTTAAAAAAGCGTCCAGTTGCTGAAGTCCAACTGAAGGGACCCCCCCACACACACATCAATACAATCACATACCCTGCAACTATACCCCATTAGCAGGCACATTGCCATATTTTGAGCCTTTGCAACTTATAAAACAGTCTAGACACCCTGCAACTTTTTATTAACCCCTTAAGGACCATCGGTCCCGGGGTGTCTGGTCCTTTAAGGACCAGATTGGCAAGTTCGACGTGCCACCCCACGTGACTGATCACGTGTGCCGGCACGTCGAATGAGGGACTGAAAGAGATCGCTCCAGTCTTGGAGCGATCAACTTCAGTCCCCGGTATTACCTAGGAGCGCGGTGAGTAAAACTACGTGACGTACCAGGACCATCACTGGTCCTTAAGTGCCGGACCAGCGTGACGGTCTGGGTACGTCGCCAGATGCGAAGGGGTTAAATAAAATTTGAAGCACCGTATGCTGGGTCCTGTAATCCTGTTTAGAAAGCAAGCACTGTCTCATCTCATATCTATTGCACTTCCACACTGAACCTCCTAAACTCCTGTGTGTCACTGTGTGTCTATCCTGTGACAGATCTCTATGTGTAGAGAAGGTGTGCCTGAATATTAACACAAACATTTATATGTAGGTTCGAAATGTGTATGAACAGGTCCAGCTCTTTACCTAAAATGTGCATTGCAGCAAAATGCCATCAGTAGTTTTTTGCATTTGTAAATATTGAGGGGAACACATTGAAAAACACTGATCCACGGAAGAACCGTTCGTACCTTCCTCTCCCCTTGATTTGTGGCTCAAAGTACAGTCTGCTCAATGTTTATTATGCACAAAGAGGAGATAAAGAAGATATAACTCTTCCAGGGAAATATATTATTGCATTACCACGCCTTAATACATTTCCCTCTGTTGTATATAATTGAAGCTTTGACATAGAATAACATAGGGACTGGAGAGTTTATCTCACAGGGGAAGTTATCTCCTCTTTATCACACCTTAGTACATCTCCCCTGTAGTCTATAACTATAGCTCTACCATAGAATAACATAGGAACTGGAGAGTTTATCTCACTGGAGAAGTTATCTCCTCTTTATCACACCTTAGTACATCTCTCATGTAGTCTATAAGTAAAGATCTCCCATAGAATAACATAGAGACTGGAGAGTTTATCTCACTGGGGAAGTTATCTCCTCTTTATCACACCTTAGTACATATCCACTGTAGTCTATAACTAAAGATCTCCCAAAGACTAACATAGGAACTGGAGAGTTTATCACACTGGAGAAGTTATCCCCTCTTTATCACACCTTAGTACATCTCCCCTGTAGTCTATAACTAAATATCTCCCATAGAATAACATAAGAACTGGAGATTTTATCACGCTGGAGAATTTATCTCCTCTTTATCACACCTTAGTACATCTACCCTGTAGTCTATAACTAAAGATCTCCCATAGAGTAACATAAGAACTGGAGAGTTTATCTCACTGGAGACATTATCTCCTCTTTATCAGACCTTAGTTCATCTCCCCCTGTAGATTATATCTAAAGATCATCCATAGAATAACATAGGAACTGGAGAGTTTATCTCACTGGAGAAGTTATCTCCTCTTTATCACACCTTAGTACATCTCTCATGTAGTCTATAAGTAAAGATCTCCCATAGAATAACATAGAGACTGGAGAGTTTATCTCACTGGGGAAGTTATCTCCTCTTTATCACACCTTAGTACATCTCTCATGTAGTCTATAAGTAAAGATCTCCCATAGAATAACATAGAGACTGGAGAGTTTATCTCACTGGGGAAGTTATCTCCTCTTTATCACATCTTAGTACATCTCCCCCTGTAGTCTATAACTAAAGCTCTCCCACAGAATAACATAGGAACTGGAGAGCTTATCTCACAGGAGAAGTTATCCCCTCTTTATCACACCTTAGTACATATCCACTGTAGTCTATAACTAAAGATCTCCCAAAGACTAACATAGGAACTGGAGAGTTTATCACACTGGAGAAGTTATCCCCTCTTTATCACACCTTAGTACATCTCCCCTGTAGTCTATAACTAAATATCTCCCATAGAATAACATAAGAACTGGAGATTTTATCACGCTGGAGAATTTATCTCCTCTTTATCACACCTTAGTACATCTACCCTGTAGTCTATAACTAAAGATCTCCCATAGAGTAACATAAGAACTGGAGAGTTTATCTCACTGAAGACATTATCTCCTCTTTATCACACCTTAGTTCATCTCCCCCTGTAGTCTATAAGTAAAGATCTCCCATAGAATAACATAGAGACTGGAGAGTTTATCTCACTGGAGAAGTTATCTCCTCTTTATCACACCTTAGTACATCTCTCATGTAGTCTATAACTAAAGATCTCCCATAGAATAACATAGAGACTGGAGAGTTTATCTCACTGGGGAAGTTATCTCCTCTTTATCACATCTTAGTACATCTCCCCCTGTAGTCTATAACTAAAGCTCTCCCATAGAATAACATAGGAACTGGAGAGCTTATCTCACAGGAGAAGTTATCCCCTCTGTATCACACCTTAGTACATATCCACTGTAGTCTATAACTAAAGATCTCCCAAAGACTAACATAGGAACTGGAGAGTTTATCACAATGGAGAAGTTATCCCCTCTTTATCACACCTTAGTACATCTCCCCTGTAGTCTATAACTAAATATCTCCCATAGAATAACATAAGAACTGGAGATTTTATCACGCTGGAGAATTTATCTCCTCTTTATCACACCTTAGTACATCTACCCTGTAGTCTATAACTAAAGATCTCCCATAGAGTAACATAAGAACTGGAGAGTTTATCTCACTGGAGACATTATCTCCTCTTTATCACACCTTAGTTCATCTCCCCTGTAGTCTATATCTAAAGATCATCCATAGAATAACATAGGAACTGGAGAGTTTATCTCACTGCAGAAGTTATGTACTTTAGCACACCTTAGTGAGTTTCTCCCATTGTGTGAAAACACAGCATTATGTGCAGATAGGTGTGAAACCTCATCATTTTCCATACTATAGTAGATGTAAGATCTTTGAATTGTGTGAACCTTCATCAATGAATTCTCACTTTAAGTAGAACAGAAAAGCCCATAATTACTTAACATCTTAGTGGGGTCTCCAACACATTTAAATTAGCAGTAAAAAGTATTTATTTATTTTTAAACCATCTGTCATAGGGATTTTCTTGCTGTCATATGTTTTATTCAAAAGTTATAACAGTTCAAAGTATCAGAATGTGGTGAAGCTATTACTATCACATTCTATGGAGAACTGCTGTCAGTGACTCACGTATCCCACATAATTTAACACAATAACTTTGTTTTTCACTAAGGTGCAGTTGGTTTACTTGAGCTCCTCTTAGTACATCCATGGGTGTCCTGAGGGATGAGGAAAGGGGGGCACTTGACCCCGCCCCCTACACTTGACCCCTCCATAGAAACATATGAGCTGGGCTTTGCTCCTCCCCCCACCTGGAAAAAATTCTGCCTGCAGACGCACCTGAGTACATCAGCCTCATAGAGTCATTCTCATTGGGGTGACTGTAGAAATCCATTAGCAAAGCTGCACCAGCAGTGCTCTCCATTGCCAGAGGCTGCTCTTTGGCCTGTTCACTAGAGGGCATGATCTCTGTAGTACATACTAGGGCACGCACTCTGCCATCATGGAGTCTTTAATGCCAGCAACTGTGTTTTGGCCTATGCACGAAGTGGTATGACCTCTTCAGCACACACTGGCACACACGCTTCTCTGTCATTAATGTCAGCAATCCTAGTTGTGGTGTGAACCCTCTGGTATTCAAAACGTAAAGCCTGCATCATAACATTCATGTGAAAATGGAATAATGTCGCATCACTTCTTCTACTCCATGGTTATCCCTTTGAGTACCAGAAAGGAATCCCGCGCATTGTGTAGCAATGCATGGAAACCTCTCTGGTACTCAAAAGGGTAAAGCAACAGTAATGTCCAATAAAAATGTTTTGTTGTTTTGTAGATTAGAAAAAAATAAACTATGTGGTGCAAATCCCATCTCTCAAACCTTTATGGTTTGAGAGATATTCTCATCTAAAGTGCCCCACTCCATCATGTCAGCTGTAAAGATGACAGAAGGAGATCTGTGTCAGCCAATACGAGGAGGCTCTTCAGCAGAACCGCAATAGAGATATTTAAAGTGGAACTTTCATCCGCTGTAAAGTCACCCTGCTATAATTAAGCAGGTAGCGACTAGCTTCAGAATATATATTTTACCTTTGAAAAGTAGCCCGTTCTAAAGAAATCAGTCATTGTAGGAGACTGACGGCCGGGTTAGCGCAGTCTGCACGCCTGTGCCGTCAGTCCTTCCGGTATACTGCAATGCTTCTTGTAGGAGACCGGGACTGACAGCGCAGGCGTGCAGACAAGATGTCTGCGCTGTAGTCTGGGTTCCGGTCTCCTAAAATGATTGATTTCTTTAGAATGGGCTACATTTCAAAGGTAAAATATATATTCTAAAGATAGTCGTTACCTGATTAATTATAGCAGGGCAAATTTATAGTGGATGAAAATTCCGCTTTAAGAAGGACTACTTTAAAGGGATAGTAATACTTAAAATGTAAAAAAAAATATGTTGTAGGGTTTATCCCCCTGAGTAAAACAAGAGTACTCCCACTGCTGAAAAGTGTTTCATTCAAAAGTTATTAATTTTCAAAGTTGAATTTTTTAGGTGCAATATCACAGCGGCCTGAAATTGTACAGTGGCGCTGTTGCTACACCATCTTATGGAGATTTATGGTCCCGGGACCAGAGCTGTCCATAGGATCGTGTAGCAACAGCGCCACTGTACAATTTCAGGCCACTGTGATAGTAAACCTAAAAAAATTCAACTTGAAAATGAATAACTATTGAATAAAACACCTCTCAGCAGTGGGAGTACTCTTGTTTTACTCAGGGGAATACACCCTACAACATATTTTTTTTACATTTTAACTATTACTATCCCTTTAATGGAATGGTCTACAAAATGTGCTTGCAAACCAGGAACACTTTGTACACCATTCCAATTAAGTAATTATTTTCAAATATCGCTATTTCAGCTCTGCTGAAGAGCTGCTGGCTGGTCCCAGGTTCAGGATCTTCTGCTGTCAGTAGAGCGCTGAGACCAGGAGAAAGGAAGGGGGGATTTTATATGCGAATATCTCTCAAACCATAAAGGTCTGAGAGATGGGATTTGCGCCTCATAATTGATTTTTTTTTAAATCTACAAAAAACAACAAAACATTTTTATTGGACATTGGTGTCCCTTTAACACATAGTGTTTAACAAGGCATAGAGGAGAGGAATGCCCTTCATATAGATTGCGCCATTGTCTTTCCTTGGCACACACGTGGCATCAGCTGCAATTCTGACGGAAACCAAGTGCATCATAATTGAGGGCAAAATATTTAGTCCCATTGATTTAACCCTCTGTGTGCCACAGGGTTGGCACCCCTCTGGCACGCAGAGGGTTAAATGGGACTTTTGATTTACTTGATTTGTAGAAGGGTCTCCAACACATTACTTCACAAATTTGTTGAGGAACTCTGTGTCATTTAAGGGGGTTAGAACCCCGAGTTTAATTAATCAATATTTTTATTTGACCCCCCCCCCCGAGGTGTAATTGGTTTGTTCTATTGTAGCTCTTTTTTTTTTTTTTTTTTTACCTTTTTTATATGATTTTTATTAACTGTCCCAGTAGGCTGTCCTGTGCACGTCCAATTAGCCATTTTAGCATCTGAAATTTGATTGTTATGGTTGGCAGTAGGCCTGGGATTGAAGTCACAGACTTCAGTGGCAGCAGGGCAGTGCCAGTAGGCAGCAGTGGATGAGACTTGGCAGTGAGCATTCCGGTTTGTGGGGTCTGTGTGTAGGGTGACCAGAGGTGTAAGTAGAGGTTACCGGGCCCAGGTGCAAAAATTGCCATGGCCCCCCGACCACATTGCCCCCATTAGGTATCCCCACAATGCCCCCATTGGCTACCTCCATGTTGCCGCCACGGGCCAACTCCAAATTATTTCCAATGTCCACCTCTCCACATTGCACCCATTGACCCCCAGTGTCCATCTCCTACCTCCCTGGTGGTCCATCGTCATGGCAGGAGAGGTCTGTGCCTTCTTCTGCAAAGACTTCTATTATCAGCTGGATCTCCTGCACAATCTTCTTTTCAGTAACGCAGATGATGTCATCTCCCAGCGCTCTGCATTACTAGAGTGCCGGAGACAGAGAGGGAGCTCAGCTGCTAATAGAGGTCTGTGCAGAAGAAGGCACAGACCTCAGCTTGTTGCAGGCGCAGGACGGGGGGATCACAGGGGGCGGACGGGCCCCTGGAGTGATTTCTGGGGCCTGGTTGCAGTTGCTACCCCTGAGACCCCTATTGTTATGACACGGAGGGTGACCACATTTCCATTCTGTCATTCAGGGACACTGCAGAGATGAGAGTAACAGAATACTTGTCCTCAGTTCTAATGCAGGTGTGTGGGAGGGATCACTATACATCACTGGACATCAGTGTGCAACCTGCTCTTTCTCCAGTGCACCACAGAGTTCTAAACACTAGAGGGAGTACTGCCCATTGACCTCTGTAACACAAAGCGCTGCCTGTGGTGGGCTACAAGATCATATACATCACAAGCCTTAGACCAGAATTATGTTACAACAAAATTGCACTGCAACTACTGTTTGATGTCAGGATCAAGGCTCAGTTCTCTCTAGTGTTTACAGCTCTGTCTGGAAGCCATTTTGTTGTAGCCCAGCAGAGACATCACTTCCTGTCACAGTAGGCACTGGGCACTTTTCCTTCTAGTGTTCAGAACTCTGTGTTCTGGAGGCTTCATTCCAGGATTTTGTATTTTCCCAGAATGGGGCTGCCTGGAACACGGGACACACATTTAAAATTTGGGACTTTCCTGGGCAGTCCTGGACACATGATCACCCATGATCATGTGTGTTCAGTCTCTGATCCTGGAATCTGAGAGCACAGTCTCACTACAGAGACAACAGACATGGCTGGGGGCACTTTTCTGACTCCTGAATAGGCTCATCTGCTAGTTTGTCAGATTTGCTCCTATAAAAGCCAAGGAGGAAGTTATTATTATCATTTATTTATAAAGCACCAACAGATTACGTAGCACTGTGCAATAAGGTATACAATATATAAGGATATTTACAATCAACATTGGAAATAGCGTAATAATATACAGTGGGAACAACAGATAAATTATATTTACGAACACTATTAATGGGCATTGGAAAGAGAAGCATAATAGCTTAGTGTTTACCAGGGATGGGCAATGATTTCCCTGAGAGCCACACCTTTGTTCAAAATGCTTTTGGAGGGCTACACATTCACGCACACATAACCCCTGACTAATATCCATGGCCCGTTAGAAATTAACCTTTCACATCCAACAAACTTTGTCTTTTTCAGTAAGACTCTAGAAACCACCTTTATGTTTTGCTTTTATTTTATTTTTTGTTATTTATTTTTAAAGGAGCAGTAAATTTTTTTATGAAAAAATATATATTGTAGGGATTTTCCTATTGAGTAAAATAAGGGTACACCCACTGCCGAGAGATTTATATTTCCAGAGTTATTACAGTTTAAACCCATGTATTTTTTACATTAATACTGCCCTCTATTGGTCAAATTCCAATTAGATTTCCTATTAGATTCTAATGGAGAGGAAAGTCAGAAAAGTCAGTGATATACAGTTCTCCATAGAATGTGATAGAAACTGCTGAGTCACTTCCTGTCAGTTAGAACTATCAGGAAGTAAACACACAGTAAATTCACTTCCTGTCAGTAAGAACTATCAGGAAGTAAAGACTGTAAATTCACTTCCTGTCAGAACTATCAGGAAGTAAACACAGTAAATTTACTTCCTGTCAGAACTATCAGGAAGTAAACACAGTAAATTCACTTCCTGGTTATTTGAACTGCTATAATTTTTGAATAAAACATCTGACAGCAGTGGGAGTGACCTTGTTTTATTCAGCAGGAAAAGCTCTGTAAAATGTATTTTCATAAAAAAAGTTTACTGCTCCTTTAAGCATTAGTTTTCAAGATAAAAGGATTTTGCTTTGCAATGCATTGTGTACCCCTCTGGCAATCAAAGGGTTAAAATATTTCCTGGATCTGTAAAGCATGCCACTGACTGAGGTACAATATGCAAATCTGCTGGGCCGCAGGCAAATAACTGGTCTGATGGCCATCCCCTTCATTGTGATCTCCACCCACACAGAGAGTGTGCGCTTAGACCAGGGGCAGGCTCAGAGCCAAAGATTTACAGCTGTTCAGAAGGAGAGTGCTGCCCATAATGTTAAATGTATGCAAGATGGTGGCGCTCTCCATCTTGGATAAAGTAATGAGTTGATGGTAAATTTTAGGCTATGGAAAATATGTTTGTGATAACGTGGGATTTGGAGAGTTTGAATAAAAAATATGTAAAACTAGAGGGGGAGGGGGTTTTAGGAAAGTGACAGATCCACTTGGCTATCATTTGTGCTTCTGATCTCACATTACCAGCTGCGCACAGACAATGTGTCAATTTTCCCTTTTACAACAAAGAACATGTTTTATACAATGTATCAATTCTCCCTGTCTCACACTGTTAGAGTGATACATTTTACAACTAAGAACTTGTTGATACAATGTATCAATTCTCCCTGTCTCACACTGTTAGAGTGATACATTTTACAACTAAGAACTTGTTGATACAATGTATCAATTCTCCATCTCACACTTTTAGACTGATACATTTTACAACTAAGAACTTGTTGATACAATGTATCAATTCTCCTTTTCTCACACTGTCAGACTGATGCATTTTAGAACAAGGAACATGTTTTATACAATGTATCAATTCTCCATCTCACACTGTTAGACTGATACATTTTACAACTAAGAACTTGTTGATACAATGTATCGGTTCTCCCTTTCTCACACTGTTAGACTGATACATTTTATAACTAAGAACATGTTCGATACAACGTATCATTGTTCCTGCAGATCAAGTCAGAGGTGATATTTTTTTCTGTATAAAAGCATAGTCAGCAGACCCAAGGGTCAGTCCAAACTTTTCAGAGTTTGATCGAATATAATTCTTGGTTTAATTATAATTATATTCGATCAAACTCTGAAAAGTTTGGATTCAGCGATCCCAAACTCTCAAACATATACCTGCACTACAAATAAGAACAGGATTGTACTACAACTCTGACAGAATTGATATAACACTCTCCATGGCCCAAATACTATGAAGATTAATCAGACCTGCTTTTATTATGAAACATTACTATTCCTTTAAGAACAGGGTAAATTTGAGAGGGGGGGGGGGGTGCAGTCAAAAACCAGAGCAATTTTAACCTTTTTGACTATGTCTTTGCTCAACAGCATTTTCCCTTGAAGTCTTTTATTCCAGCCACCGAAATTATATACCATTTTTTCATACACAATTAGGGCTTGGTTTTGATATCACAGTTATATGGATAACCCACCATTTATTTATTTTATTAAAAATAAAGAAAACAACATATATATATATATATATATAAAAGTTAGAAATAAGGCAGCACCAGTAGGTCTTTTTGTTAGATTTTTATATGCGATTAAAAATTGTCAACGTTTCGGTTCCCACTGGAACCTTTCTCAAGAAAAGAAAGGTTGAGAAAGGTTCCAGTGGGAACCGAAACGTTGACAATTTTTAATCGCATATAAAAATCTAACAAAAAGACCTGCTGGTGCTGCCTTATTTCTAACTCTTGTATTATAAATTCGGGATTGTGCACCTAGGCATAAGCATTTTACAAGTGAGTGCTGCTACACGAACAAACTCTCTCTCTCTATATATATATATATATATTTTTTTTTTTTATTTATTTATTTTTTTTTTTTATTTTGTTTTATTTTTAAATGCAGTTTTTATTGATTCTCTTGTGATGGAGACTGCATGAAAGGTATGATTGTCGTTCATTCCTACAAAATGTGCACTTTTAAGGGGGCACTGTCCCTCTGGGGCGAAAATTCTCATGTCCCTCTTTCCCTCCCGGATTTTCCAATTTTTAGTACGTTACTTTTTGGTGTGTATATAAGTGTATAACTGCGCTCCAAATTAATAAATCTCTCATTAAACTTTAATTTGACTTCAGTATTTGTGTTTGAAAATAAAACTTTGCAAATAAAATGCTTTAATCTTTCTCAACATAACTTTAAATAATTAGAGCTGTGTCAGTAGGTCATAAAGAGACCTACATTTATCCTAGCACCAGCTTTGAAGGGGTTAATACCCCCAAATTTGACCTCTTTGTGTTTGCTCATAAAGTGGAACTTTCATCACATGAACAAAGAGGCGTAAATCATCATTACATTAGCGATATGTCTAGACTAGTTGTCTTTTCAAGAATAATCACTGCATTAAAGGGAGTTACTGCAGTCACATTGAAAGTTTGTTACTTACTTTAGGGTGAGCTTGAGAGGACAGTATAAATCTTATTGAATTGTAAAACCAAGCATGAGTGATAGCAGGTTAGACAATCTCATACAGGGCACTTCTTGTCACATGTTTGAACACTGAGAGCTGTCGTTCCTGGGGTCATACCGCTGTGCCAAGTGTGAGCATATTTTCTCTTTAGAGTCTAAGATATTGTAATTGGAAGGAAATATTGCAACATTGAGAGACATTGGAAACCTGGAAAGGAGTTTAGAACTCACAGAGCAGGTAGCATGTGGGGTTAGTGGTGAAGAGGGTGGCGTTGTAGATGAGGAGCGACAGGAAGGCAGCTGGGTAACAGTAAGGAGGGGAGGTAATGGGCAGAGGAAGAGGAAGGCCAGTTCTGAGATGACTCAGTCCAACAGATTTGCAAGATTGTGTGAAGATGTGGATGAGAATTGCTCAGAATTAGCAACACTGGAGAGGGCTAATTCCTCTAGCAGCCAGGGGAACAGTCCTCCTTCCAGGCTAGATGGGATGCAGAGTAGGCAGAAACCAAGGCAGGTGGTGGTAATAGGGAGCTCTATTATTAGGGTAAATAGGGTAATCTGCCGCCAGGAACGTGAATGCCGAACAGTATGCTGTCTCCCGGGTGCTCTGGTTCGGCATGTTGCGGACAGAGCTGACAGATTGTTGGGAGGGTCTGGAAGTGATCCAGCTGTCTTGGTACATATTGGTACCAATGCCAAAGTAGGAGGAATATGGAGGTCCCTAAAGAATGATTTCAGGGACTTAGAGTGCATGCTCAAGGCAAAGACCGCTAAGGTAGTATTTTCTGAAATACTACCTGTGCCATGCGCCAGTGCAGGTAGGCAGAGGGAGCTCAGGGAGCTTAATGCATGGCTCAAGCATTGGTGTAAGGAGGAGGGTTTTGTGTTTTTAGAACACTGGGCAGATGTTTCTCTTGGGTACAATCTATATGGAAGTGATGGATTGCACCTAAATGGTAGAGGAGCCTCTCTGCTAGGGGAGAGAATGCTAGGAAGCTTGGAGGAGCTTTTAAACTAGGAAAGGGGGGAGGGTATAGATAGCAAAAATTGGGTAGATAGAGCAGATAGGAAACGGGTCCAAGTAAATGACCAGGGAAGTGGAGAAAGGGTGGGGATAAATGTAGAAAATAGGGAGGAATTCCTAGTAAATAAAGATGTAGATAAAAGGCATGTAGGGAGTGATATATGTAAAGACTTCAAAATTAATTGTATGCTAGCAAATGCAAGAAGTCTGGTAGATAAAATAGGAGAACTAGAATTGCTGGTGGTTAATGAGCAATTGAACATAACTGGTAAAACAGAAACATGGTGGAATGATGCACATGACTGGGCTGTAAATATGGAGGGATATTCCCTGTTTAGAAGAGACAGGATTAATATGAAAGGGGGAGGTGTGTACTTATATTTGAAACCAGAGTTAAATCCAATTTTGAGAGGTGATATTAGTGAGGAAACTGGCCAAAATGTGGAGTCCTTGTGGGTAGAAATTGAGACTAAATGTGGTGTAAAAGGTAAAAAAAAAGGTAATATGCTACAAACCACCAAATATTGATGACAATGTTGAAGCCAAACTGCTGTTGCAAATGAGTAAAGCTGCCAAGCTTGGGCATACTATAATTATGGGAGATTTTAATTATACAGATATCAACTGGAAAAATGAGACCTGTCGGAGTGCTAAGGTACAAGCCAAAAATGATGTGAGAGGCTCTGAGCACGAACAAAAGCACAATGGCCTGTTCTCCGGCTAGTCACCGCTCAAGAGCATCACATTTTAGCTCTATAGTGCTATTACAGAGGAGAAATTTCCACATACACATTAGACTATTATCAGATAGACATAGACAATTATCAGATATTAGGTTAACTCAAGAAGATGTCATGGGAAGACTGAACAAAATTAAGACTGACAAAGCACCGGGTCCTGATGGTATACATCCAAGGGTTCTTCAGGAACTCAGTGCAGTGTTAGCAAAACCCCTATATTTACTCTTTAAAGATTCTCTCACCACAGGCTCAGTGCCACAAGATTGCGAAGAGCCAGTGTAGTGCCTCTATTTAGGAAGGGAACTAAAACAGAACCTGGAAACTATAGACCTGTGAGTTTGACCTCTGTAGTGGGAAAACTGCTAGAAGGGATAATAAGGGACTTTATTCAGGATTACAACACAAAAAATAAGATACTTAGCAGGAATCAACATGGTTTTATGAAGACTAGATCATGCCAAACTAATCTTTTCAGCTTCTATGAGGAAGTAAGCAGCAACCTTGATAATGGTAAGGCAGTAGATGTAGTAAATTTAGATTTTGCAAAGGCATTTGATACAGTGCCACACAGAAGTCTGGTGTATAAAATAAGGAAATAGGGTCTAGGGGATAACCTCTGCAATTGGATACAAAACTGGTTGAAGGATAGGGAACAGTGTGTGGTTGTAAATGGACAATTCTCCAGTACAGTTAAAGGGATAGTAATACTTTGTTTTATCTTTATTTTATTTTGTAGGCATTAAAAAAACATGAAGAACGATACAAGTCTTATCTCTCAAACCTTTATGGTTTAAGAGGTATTCACAAACAAAGTATCCCCCCCCCCCGTTCAGCCAGTTCAGAAGGGAGGTGCCCAGCTAGACTGCAGAGAGGGACAATCTTCAATTAAGATAAGGGAAAAACCTGAAAAACTTGTCAAGGGGGCAGGGCTTTCATTGTTCTCTTAGGAAGAAGATTGTCCCCTGCTGTTATCTGTCTGGTCTATGGACTGCATTCCACATCTGAGAAGAGATGGCTTACACTAGGTAAAAGGGGCAGGAGGGGGAACTTTGCTTGTGAATATCTCTTAAACCATAAAGGTTTGAGAGATAAGACTTATATAATTCTTCATTTTTTTTAATGCCTACAAAATAAAATAAAGTTAAAACGAAGTATTACTATCCCTTTAAAGTGGAGAGTGGAGTACCTCAGGGTTCAGTATTAGGTCTGCTGCTTTTTATCATGTTTATAAATGACCTGGAAATAGATATAGAAAGCAAAATACCAATATTTGCAGATGACAATAAATTATGCAGGGTAATTAATTCAGAACAGAATAATTGCACTCTACAGAGGGATTTGTATAAAATGGCAGATTGGGCAAACAAATGGAATATGAAGTTTAATGTGCAGAAGTGTAAATTCATGCATTTGGGAGGAAATAATCCCAAGGCTACTTATGAACTTAAAGGGATAGTAATGTTTCATAATAAAAGCAGCTCTAATTAATCATCATAGTATTTGGACTTTGGAGAGTGTTATTTCAATTCTGTCAGAGTTGTAGTTCAAGAGTAATTCAATGACAAAGTATCCCCTCCCCCCACTTTTACTGATGTAACACTGCTCAGCCAGATCAGAAGGGAGGTGCCCAGGTAGATTGCAGAGAGGGACAATCTTCAATTAAGATAAGGGAAAAACCTGAAAAACGTGTCAAGGGGGGCAGGGCTTTCATTGTTCTTATAGGAAGAAGATTGTCCCCTGCTGTTATCTGTCTGGTCTATGGACTGCATTCCACATCTGAGAAGAGATGGCTTACACTAGGTAAAAGGGGAAACTTTGCTTGTGAATATCTCTCAAACCATAAAGGTTTGAGAGATAAGACTTATATCGTTCTTCGTGTTTTTTTAATGCCTACAAAATAAAATAAAGATAAAATGGAGTATTATTATCCCTTTAATGGAATCATTTTAGGGGACTCATTGCTAGAGAAAGACCTGGGAATCCTTGTCAACTACAAACTTGGGAACAGTGACTAGTGTAAAACAGCAGTAGCAAAGGCAAACAAAATCCTCTATTGCATAAAAAGAGGTAATGAAGCAAGAGTGGATAACATTATTTTGCCATTGTACAAATCATTGGTAAGACCTCACCTTGAGTATGCAGTGCAGTTTAGGGCACCAGTTCTGAAAAAGGATATACTAGAACTAGAGAGGGTACAGCGGAGAGCAACAAAATTAATTAAGGGAATGGAGGACTTGACGTATGAGAAACGACTAGACAAACTTGGTTTATTTACTGTAGAGAAAAGATGACTAAGAGGAGACCGTATCACATTGTTCAAGTATATGAGAGGTCAATACAAGGATCTCTGCGGTGAGCTATTTATTCCAAGGCCTGATCAGGTGACCAGGGGACACCCCTTGAGATTAGAGGAAAGGAGGCTCAAACTTCAGCAGAGGAAGGGATTTTTTACAGTAAGGTCTGTTAAATTGTGGAATTCATTGGCCAAGGAGGTGGTTATGGCAGATACAATGGATACATTCAAGAGAAGATTAGATACATTTATTTCCAAAGGGAACATACAGGGTTATACTGTATATTAGTAGGCAGATCAGGAAGGTCTGATACAGACTAACTTATTTGATAGCAAAAAAGCTATACAATTACTGGGGTATGAGGAGAAGGTTGAACTTGATTGACCTGTGTCTTTATTCAACCTAATTTACAATGTTACTATGTTACTATTAAAGAAAAATAGAACCTTCTATGCAGACAGGCACTGGCTGGGATCTTGCTGTAGCCGCTCTATGCGCCTTTGCTGTCAGTCCCTTCCGCTGCCTTTCGGCACAATGGCATTCAACTCACCAATGGTGAATGGATAGCGCAGACGCAGAGATGGCGGCTCTGCAAGATGTCTGAGCTGTTCCCCATAGCCTGGCTTGCCGAAAATGTTCTACTTTTCTTTAATGCAGAGATTATTCATGAAAAGACACCTATGTCTAGACATATCGCTAATGTAATAATGATTTACGCCTCTATGTTCATCTGATGAAAGTTCTGTTTTAAGTCTGCTCTCTGCTTATCTATTCCTTACTCTCATAATAAGGAAGACAGAGGCAGAGAGCAGACATAAAGGCAATGTGTAATACACACTATCACAGTAAGGAAGAGAGAGGCAGAGAACAGACATAAAGGCAATGTGTAAAACACGCTATCACCGCAAGGAAGAGAGAGGCAGAGAGCAGACACAAAGGCAATGTGTAAATACACACTATCACAGTAAGGAAGAGAGAGAGAGAGGCAGAGAGCAGACACAAAGGCAATGTGTAATACACACTATCACAGTAAGGAAGACAGAGGCAGAGAGCAGACATAAAGGCAATGTGTAAAACACACTATCACAGTAAGGAAGACAGAGGCAGAGAACAGTCACAAAGGCAATGTGTAAAACACACTATCACAGTAAGGAAGAGAGAGGCAGAGAACAGTCACAAAGGCAATGTGTAACACACACTATCACAGTAAGGAAGAGAGAGACAGAGAGCAGACACAAAGGCAATGTGTAAAACACACTATCACAGTAAGGAAGAGAGAGGCAGAGAGCAGACACAAAGGCAATGTGTAATACACACTATCACAGTAAGGAAGAGAGAGGCAGAGAGCAGACACAAAGGCAATGTGTAAATACACACTATCACAGTAAGGAAGAGAGAGGCAGAGAGCAGACACAAAGGCAATGTGTAATACACACTATCACAGTAAGGAAGAGAGAGGCAGAGAGCAGACACAAAGGCAATGTGTAAATACACACTATCACAGTAAGGAAGAGAGAGGCAGAGAGCAGACACAAAGGCAATGTGTAAATACACACTATCACAGTAAGGAAGAGAGAGAGAGAGGCAGAGAGCAGACACAAAGGCAATGTGTAAATACACACTATCACAGTAAGGAAGAGAGAGGCAGAGAGCAGACACAAAGGCAATGTGTAAAACACACTATCACAGTAAGGAAGAGAGAGAGAGAGGCAGAGAGCAGACACAAAGGTAATGTGTAAAACACACTATCACAGTAAGGAAGAGGGAGGCAGAGAGCAGACACAAAGGCAATGTGTAAGACACACTATCACAGTAAGGAAGAGAGAGGCAGAGAACAGACACAAAGGCAATGTGTAACACACACTATCACAGTAAGGAAGAGAGAGAGAGACAGAGAGCAGACACAAAGGCAATGTGTAAAACACACTATCACAGTAAGGAAGAGAGAGAGAGACAGAGAGCAGACACAAAGGCAATGTGTAAAACACACTATCACAGTAAGGAAGAGAGAGAGAGACAGAGAGCAGACACAAAGGCAGTGTGTAAAACACACTATCACAGTAAGGAAGAGAGAGAGAGAGGCAGAGAGCAGACACAAAGGCAATGTGTAATACACACTATCACAGTAAGGAAGAGGGAGGCAGAGAGCAGACACAAAGGCAATGTGTAAGACACACTATCACAGTAAGGAAGAGAGAGAGAGACAGAGAGCAGACACAAAGGCAGTGTGTAAAACACACTATCACAGTAAGGAAGAGAGAGAGAGAGGCAGAGAGCAGACATAAAGGCAATGTGTAAAACACACTATCACAGTAAGGAAGAGAGAGAGAGACAGAGAGCAGACACAAAGGCAATGTGTAAAACACACTATCACAGTAAGGAAGAGAGAGAGAGACAGAGAGCAGACACAAAGGCAGTGTGTAAAACACACTATCACAGTAAGGAAGAGAGAGAGAGAGGCAGAGAGCAGACATAAAGGCAATGTGTAAAACACACTATCACAGTAAGGAAGAGGGAGGCAGAGAGCAGACACAAAGGCAATGTGTAATACACACTATCACAGTAAGGAAGAGAGAGGCAGAGAACAGACACAAAGGCAATGTGTAAAACACACTATCACAGTAAGGAAGAGAGAGAGAGACAGAGAGCAGACACAAAGGCAATGTGTAAAACACACTATCACAGTAAGGGAGAGAGAGGCAGAGAACAGTGATAGATATAATGTGTAAAACACATTACCTTTGTGAATGAAAATGCCAGTACACTTGAACGCTGTAGGAGCGATTAAGTGTGCAGGCAAAGCAGGGAAGGACTTAAACTGAGTACTCCAGTCCTGGAGCTCTCAGTTTCTGCCTCTACAGCATGATAGCAGCGTGCACTGAGGTGCGCTGTTATTATTTAACCCTTGACATCCCAGGACCCTCATGGGTCCTTATGGGAAAGTTTACCCATGACGGTCCTGGCACGTCACGGGTCCTGAAGGGATTAAGGACCAGAGGGGCGTGTAACTCATTGCAAAGCAATGTGCTTGGTAACTTTCTGGTCCTTAACCCTTTGAGTGCCAGAGAGGTATGAAACACATTGTTTTGCAATGCCTTGCGTACCCCTGTGGCATAAAAAGGGTTAAAGGGTTAATAGTGGGACCTCTGCCTATGTTTATTCTGATTCCCACAAACTGGATGGATTTCACAGTAGGCAGAGGAGGCCACTGGCTAGAGCTCCAGATGTTGAGGGGCAGTGCCTCAGTTGAGCTGGCCCAAACTCAATGTTCCTGCGCCAGTTTACATACCCCTTTTCAGGCTATTATTTAACTACTGGCATGCTAGAGAGAGATCTCCAGCTTTTGTGTCCTTGCAGGTTTTACACCAAGGGTATTTTCTTTGTCGGGAAGTAGTGGATGGAAGTGGGGGTGGAGTTATGTGAGGAAATGGGGGTGTTGCCATGGGTGGAGCTAAAGGCACCTAGAATGCTTTCCTAGGGGAGCCTGAAATGTAAATCTCAGGAACTGTCGGATGGACAGAAGAACTGAATATTCAGTAACCTGGGTCTGTGCTTTCATTACATAGCAGGAAGCCCTGGGGGGGGGGGGAGGCACTTGTGTAGTTGTGATCTGAGCTACTGGCACAGAGGCACCATAGTGATGTATACATAAAGGGTCTGTCTAGTCACAATGACAAATAACCCAATTAGTCTATACAATGGGAGCCTTAAATAGTAAGAAATCAGGAAAGGCTGCTAATTTGGGGCCATATTCCTTTAAATGGACCCTACTTCCCACAAACAACTTTGGTTATTTAAAACTTTCAAAATCCCGTATTTTGCACTCAAAAGGGTTATTATCTCTTGTAAAATAAACTCCTGAAAGGTGTGCTAGCCTGGCGTCAGGACCACGAAGGAAGGAAGAAGGAGCTCCAGGTTGAATTGGAATAAACTGTGTACCCCAGAGTTGGCATCAGAGGGACAGAATCCTTGGCTAAAAGGGAAAGGGGACCACCATGGAGCAATTGCCCAAGAAGGGCATATGTGAGTGCATTTTATAAAGAAATTATAAAAACACAACCTGGCACTCAAACAACCAGAAAATACCACATATAATAAAATATAAATTTACTAGTAGAAGAGCCCGTTACATGGGCCCCAGTGCCACTGCCAGCCGGTCGCGGGGCAGTAGTGCACAGTAGAGACTGCCCGCGCCGCGGCTGATACAGAGCTGGATACTCTTTCTTTGTTTAAGTGCATTGCAAATACACCTGGGAACCCTCAGGGATTGACTCTGAGAATCAGGGTTTTGACCAGAATCTCAGGTCTCAGGATGAAGTGCCAAATTCTCAGGGTGAGTGAGCTCAGTGTTAGCCTATACATGAGCTGCACCGGTTGTCTGGTTCTTTAGTCTTTTTTTCCTCATGCGTGCTCAGGCAGTGAGATTTTCCATTGGTAGCATGTTAGAGGTTGCTTGTGGACTGATTGTGCACCTCTCGAAGATACCAACTAAAATATATGCTTTTCTGAGACTTAAAATCAATGTTGCAAAGATCTCAGGGTCAGCTTATTTTATAAGTTCTCAGCTATGATTTCAAAGTAATGCTTGAAACACTCCCCTCTCTTGCAGACAGTTAATATAAATTTGCCCGGGAAGTTGTCCTTCATACTGCATCAGGTACAGTTATATACTTATGGCAGAATGTAAAAAAGTGAAGCATTAAGGGGTCAAAACATAAATGTACGTACTATTTGAGATTGCTCACTTTTTGATGCAAAAAACATAGTAACGCCTTGATGGTAGTCCTTTGGAGTGTCCAGCTCTGTATCAGCCGCCCCATAAAGAGGTAATAATTCTGGAGACTAGCGCTACTAAGCAGCTAGTCACCAGATAGGGAATTATTTGAAATAAAGTTGCTTAGCGGTTGTAGTTCCGCTTTAAGCTCAACAGACGTTAGGCCACAAAAATGATCTTGTGGCCAACCGTCCGTTTTGTGCGTTAAGTTCCTAAAACGCTGCTAAATACCAGCAGTTTTGGGAACTTCAAAGGAAAAAAAATAACGATCGGTGCCTGACATACTGCCAAGCACTAATCGTTACCTAATCTGTGTTACATTTACCTGTCATCCACTGTCTGTCTCCTTCTGTCTTTAATGTCTTCTCTTCTATCTTCTGTCTTCTTTCTGTAAAAAAAAAACAGACAAGTATAAGTCAAAAGCATACATATCCGGCACACGAATACATAGTTTAACCCCTTGAGTACCAGAGGGGTACGCAACGCATTGCAAAGAAATGCATTTCGTACCTCTCTTGGGCTCAAAAGAGTTAAAGTATGCAGTAGTGTAACGGGTTGGTAATATATAGAGCGCTGTAAGTAAAAAGTATGTGACATACTATGACTGTCATCAGTCCTTGAGAATTTCAAGGACCGTGACGGTCATAGTACGTCACATGTCATTAAGGGGTTAAAGGGATAGTAATACTTCATTTTATCATTATTTTATTTTGTAGGCATTAAAGAAACATGAAGAACGATATAAGTCTTATCTCTCAAAACCTTATCTCTCAAGCAAAGTTTCCCGTCACTGACCAAAACGGTCAAGTCTGCCATCTAGCTGTCAGATTTGGAATCCGGTCCGCATATCAACAGGTGGCTCTTCAGCAGAGCCGAGTTCACAAGATATAAAAATAACTATTTCATTGGAAGGGTCTAAAAAGTTTGCTTGCAAACCAGGCACACTTTGTAGACTATTCAAATGAAGTAGTTCTTCTTATATCTCCCAATCTCGGCTCTGCTGTAGAGCCACGGCCGGTCCACGGACCGGATTCCAAATCTGACAGCTAGATGGCAGACTTGACCGTTTTGGTCAGTGAGGGGAAACTTTGCTTATGAATATCTCTCAAACCATAAAGTTTTGAGAGATAAGACTTATATCATTGTTCATGTTTTTATAATGCCTACAAAATATAATAAAGATAAAACAAAGTATTACTATCCCTTTAAGCAATATACTTATTACTGGGCGAAAGAAAGGCATGGAGCAGTGCGTGCAGTGGCAACATTTTACTAGGCGCCATATGAATCTCGCCCTTTTGATTTGTGTGAGATTATTATATGGCTCTCTTAAAGGGATAGTAATGTTTCATAATAAAAGCAGCTCTAATTAATCATCATAGTATTTGGACTTTGGAGAGTGTTATTTCAATTCTGTCAGAGTTGTAGTTCGAGAGTAATTCAATGATAAATTATCCCCCTCCTGCCCCTTTTACTGATGTAACACTGTTCAGCCAGATCAGAAGGGAGGTGCCCAGGTAGACTGCAGAGTGGGACAATCTTCAATTAAGATAAGGGAAAAACCTGAAAAACTTGTCAAGGGGGGCAGGGCTTTCATTGTTCTCATAGGAAGAAGATTGTCCCCTTCTGTTATCTGTCTGGTCTATGGACTGGATTCCACATCTGAGAAGAGATGGCTTACACTAGGTAAAAGGGGCAGGAGGGGAAGCTTTGCTTGTGAATATCTCTCAAACCATAAAAGTTGAGAGAGAAGACTTATATCGTTCTTCATGTTTTTTTAATGCCTACAAAATAAAATAAAGATCAAACGAAGTATTACTATCCCTTTAAAGCTGGCAATCTAGTTATAGTGGCTAAATTTTGCACACTCTTATGCGTGCAACATTTCAAAAGAAAACCTTTCATATTTCTCTGCAGATTCTTATCCATATCTGTGCCAATCACTTAGTATATAATCTGTACCAATTTGGAGTATGGTATAATTTGTTATGAGACTTTGAGAGCCATAAGAATACTAAACCATCCATCATTATTTAGGATCATGAAATCCATACCATTTCATCATGTGCAACTGTTTCATCAATTCATATCATCCACCTTGTCATCATCATTCCTAAGTACGGTACTTTACTGTTATTGGATATCACAAGAAAATGACTTATTGATTGAGTAAAGATTTTCTAATTATCATTTGGTTATGCTAGGTTTCTTTTATATATTTTTACATCTATTAATTGTGGTAGCATTGATTTATTGAATTTATTTATTTACTGTATATATATTTTAGCTGATAACATATTTTTGGTTTAAACGATGCACATCACATATTGGTTTTTAACACAAGTACTCATCTTGCCACATGCTGATTGTTTATCTCAGACTTTACTTGAAAATTTCCCATTAATTCCTATATTTGTAGTTCACTTTTAAAGGGATAGTAATTCTTCCTTTTATCATTATTTTATTTTGTAGACATTACAAAAACATGAAGAATGATATAAGTCTTATCTCTCAAACTTTTATGGTTTGAGAGATATTCACAGCAAAGTTTCCCCTCCCGCCCCTTTTACATAGTGTAAGCCATCTCTTCTCAGATGTGGAATCCAGTCCATAGACCAGACAGATAACAGCAGGGGACAATCTTCTTCCTGTGAGAACAATGAAAGCCTTGCCCCCCTTGACAAGTTTTTCAGGTTTTTCCCTTATCTTAATTGAAGATTGTCCCTCTCTGCAGTCTACCTGGGCACCTCCCTTCTGATCTGGCTGACCAGTGTTACATCAGTAAAAGGGACGAGAGGGGGATACTTTGTCATTGAATTACTCTTGTACTACAACTCTGACAGAATTGAAATAACACTCACCAAAGTCCAAATACTATGATGATTAATTAGAGCTGATTTTATTATGAAACATTACTATCCTTTTAAAGTGATCCTGTCACCTTGAATTAAGTTTCCATACTAGGAAACTTAATTTATGACTACCTATGAATCATATTAGTAAAGAAAACAGCATATGGATGATTTAGGAAGTACTGATATTTTTATATTCGAAATGGGAACATGCTGAGTGCAGAAAAGTATGCAAATCAAGGTCTCAGTGTAGATCAGGGCTACAATGGTATTTATGGCTTTTTAGAAATAAATCTATTAATGTATCTTAAACTACACATCTTCTAGTTGTGATACATAATATGATACATATGCAGTTCTGAATCAAGTTCTCAGATATATAAACTTAATTCCACATATCAGGTCTCCTTTAAGTCGTAAGTATGATTGTTCCAAATCTTTCTTTCAGTGGGAGCCTCCATCTTGAAAAGATCTGCATAATTATTCCTACCTAGTAATTGATTCAACTCATCTGCGGAAACAATTATGTTTTATCAGCTTAAGAGAGTGGAGAGAGGTGTTTTTATTGACGTGAATAATTAATTTAGCAAAATGCATCACAGAGGTCAGAGAAAAAAACTCTGCTGATCTTAGATTCTCTAATAATTAAACCAAATATCTCTAGAATGATTAAACAAGATATAGACAAAGTGACCTGTCACCTTGAACTCAAGTTTATATGTTTGACATCGTCATTAAAAATGGCCTAGGTATGGTGCTAGCCGAAAGACGAGCAGATGGATAGTTTAAAGAGATAGTAATACTTCGTTTTAACTTTATTTTATTTTGTAGGCATTAAAAAAACATGAAGAACGATATAAGTCTTATCTCTCAGACCTTTATGGTTTGAGAGATATTCACAAGCAAAGTTTCCCCTCCCGCCCCTTTTACCTAGTGTAAGCCATCTCTTCTCCGATGTGGAATGCAGTCCATAGATCAGACAGATAACAACAGGGGACAATCTTCTTCCTATGAGAACAATGAAAGCCCTGCCCCCCTTGACAAGTTTTTCAGCTTTTTCCCTTATCTTAATTGAAGATTGTCCCTCTCTGCAATCTACCTGGGCACCTCCCTTCTGATCTGGCTGAGCAGTGTTACATCAGGAGGAGGATACTTTGTCATTGAATTACTCTTGAACTACAACTCTGACAGAATTGAAATAACACTCTCCAAAGTCCAAATACTAAGATGATTAATTAGAGCTGTTTTTATTATGAAGTATTACTATCCCTTTAAGGGACCTTCAACAATTTTTTCTGTATGTTGCGCTCTCTGAATGTGGTCCCATATGCTAATTTATGCTAATGGAACTTTAGTGGAAGTACTCATGCATATATTTTACAACTTAAGTATTATTATCCCTTTAATATTTGCTGTAAAACAAGCATTATACTTTTTTTTTCATGATTCTTAGTTCTTGCAAAAATTCAATAAAATGAAAGTTAGAGAAATATATATTTAATGAGATTAAAAGCTGTGCAGGTGGAAGGTCTGCTATTTTTTGGCTCTTCGGACTGTAGGAAATATTAGTAAAGACAAAAACCCTGGATACATTCAGAATGTCACACCATTGCGTGACTCCACTTTTTGTCCCTGTGAAGGAATATTAAAGTCTTATAAAGAATGAACGGAGCCTGGGGCCATAACAGGCCTCTTTAGAGATCAAACTGTAAAGCGTTTCTCACTGTGTGATGCGTTCATCTTACAGAAATAACCTCTAAACACTAAACAGAAATAAATATTTCCCTGGTGTAAAAATCAGAACAAACAAAAATGTGCATATTTATGTTAGGTAGTAAACTTTAAAGAGACTGTATACCCTAATTATGAAAAAAATAAATTTAGTCACAATGTTTGGGGAAGGTTTTTTTCAAAAGTTAAGAAAAAAGACACCTTGGCATTTTTATGATAGTTTCAGTTCTAAATGTTTTGCAGACAGCGCCACCTATTTGCAAAACGTATTGAACTGAAACTATCAGAAAAATGCCAAGGTGTCTTTTTAATATCTTTGTTGCTCAAACCTTACTTTGAATAATTGAATGAATGAGTTAATGAATAAATAGATGAATGAATGAATGAATTAATAGATGGATGAATGAATGAATGAATGAACGAATGAACGAATGAATGCAAAGATGAATGAATGGATTAATGAATGAAAAGATGGATGAATGAATGAATAGATGGATGAATGAATGAATGAAAAGATGACTAAATGAATTAATGAATGAAAGATGGATGAATGAATTAATAGATATATGAATGAATGAATGAACAAACAAATTAATTAATATGTTTATATAGCGCTACAAGCTTACTCACTGCTTTATTATATCAGGGTTCAGACAATACAGGGTAGTAAAAGTGCTTTACAGAGTGAGACAATGGGAGAGGGGTCCCTGCTCAAGAGATTACAGTATAGATGAATGAGAGAAACAAAGTTAAAGGAACATTTCCATCTTATTTTTCTTCACATGATCTACAAGCGCATAATATGTAAAATTAAATCTTACATATTTTTTTTTCATGTTTGTGTTACACTATATATCCCTGACAGGGAGCTCTCTGAATGTGTTTCCAGAGAGTTTTCTGTGTGGGACTGTAAAAGCATACAGAGTACAACAATGTAACAAAGATACAGTGTAAAAAAGACAGAGAAACAATGTATAAAAGCCACTTCTACAGCATGCAGATCGCTCAGTGCTGTAGGGAGACTTGTAGCAGTATATAAATATATCTGCTTTCATACTCCCTGACTGAAAGCTCTCTGGAACCAGAGATCCAAGCAAGCTCAATGTCAGGGAAAATAAATTGTGTAAACAGCGATTAAAGTGTAAAAATGACAAAAAATAATAAAAAGTATAGAAAATATAACTTTACATATTATGTACTTGCAAAACATGAAAGTCAAAAAGGATGTTACTGTCACTTTAAAAGGACATTATTGAACTAGAAATAGGACAGATATATGCAACTGATAGAGGACCACCCACTTAATTTCTGGGCAACCTGAGGCCCTCCAGCTGCTCCAGACTACAAATCCTATCTTCCCAGCCAGTCGTTGGCTGTCTAGGAAGGACTGAGCTGTAGTCCTGAACAGCTGGAGGGCCACATGTTGCCCATCCCTACTCATATAGATAAAACAGAACTACAGAAAGACTGCGCCAGTGTAACGCTATGTCTGCTTTCACTGCCCCCAAATAAAAGGTCTCTGGCAACAGACATCCAGGAAGCTTGATGTCAGGGACACAAAAGTGTTATAAAACATTGGTAAAGATGGAAAAAGAATTTAAAAGTTTAGGCAATTTAAATGTACATATTATGTTCTTGCAGAGCATGTAGAGTCAAAATTAGATTGAACCGTCCCTTTAAAGGGATAGTAATACTTCATTTTAATTTTATTTTATTGTGTAGGCATTAAAAAAACATGAAGAATGATATAAGTCTTATCTCTCAAACCTTTATGGTTTATGAGATATTCACAAGCAAAGTTTCCCCTCCCGCCCCTTTTACCTAGTGTAAGCCATTTCTTCTCAGATGTGGAATCCAGTCCATAGACCAGACAGATAACAGAAGGGGACACTCTTCTTCCTAAGAGAACAATGAAAACCCTGCCCCTCTTGACAAGTTTTTCAGGTTTTCCCTTATCTTAATTGAAGATTGTCCCTCTCTGCAATCTACCTGGGCACCTCCCTTCTGCTCTGGCTGAACAGTGTTACATCAGTAAAAGGGGCGGGAGGGGGATACTTTGTCATTGAATTCCTCTTGAACTACAACTCTGACAGAATTGAAATAACACTCTCCAAAGTCCAAATACTATGATGATTAATTAGAGCTGATTTTATTATGAAACATTACTATCCATTTAAAAGCCCTTTCTTTGAAGTCAACTAGTCAAAGAAATGAATGTGAACACAGGTGAAGGTGGTATGAAATGGTGAATGGTCTTTTGGTTCATGGTAATCAGTGGATTGATGATCAGGTTATTTGAGATAAATGATCTCCTATATATCACACAACTATCTCCCCTTAGTGCCGTTAGTCCTCAGTTCACCAGAATCTCCAGGTATATGATAACGTTTGAAAAATAAGGACAGAGTACCATAGACGAATGGCACTGTGTTGCAGAGCTGTCAGAGACAACAGAGGAAAGAGGTTGGGACTAATTATTTCTAATGACTTAAAGGTAGGCAGGCAATGTAATAAAGCAGTGGGGAATGCAAGCAGGGTACTGGGTTGTATAGCTAGCTTCTTGGCCATTATGAATCACTTCTGTGCGGATGGTTTCCACACAAAAAATGAATCGTCAATTTGCACTAAATATCATGAGATGTCAGATGGATTCCATGTTGTACGACCTCCAAACGTCTCCATCTGAAGGCATCATTCCTATGAAAAAATGAATCGTCAGTTTGCACTAAATATCATGAGATGTCAGGTGGGATTCCGTGTTGTACGACCTCCAAACGTCTCCATCTGAAGGCATCATTCCTATGAAAAAATGAATCGTCAATTTGCACTAAATATCATGTGGTGTCAGATGGGATTCCGTATTGTACGACCTCCAAACGTCTCCATCTGAAGGCATCATTCCTTTGAAAAAATGAATCGTTAATTTGCACTAAATGTCATGTGATGTCAGATGGGATTCCATGTTGTACGACCTCCAAACGTTTCCATCTGAAGGCATCATTCCTATGAAAATATTGGTGGGAGGAGTTTCATGTCCAGGAGTTTGGCAGCACCTCCATAGACATGAACTCCAGTACTATTTTATGAGTAATTTTGGAATACCAGTCTACATAGTATTGATTCATAGGGGCCATTGGGGGTTTTCTGTCCTGAAACCAGAACTGAACTGAAAGCGATAGCAATACTTAATATGTAAAAAAATATATATGTTGTAGGGGTTTTCTCTCTCTGAGCAAAAGAAAGATACACTCATGGCTGAAAGGTGTTTTATTCAAAAGTTAATACAGCTCAAACTTGGATTTTGTGGGCGCAGTATCACAGTCTACGTAAACTGTACAGTGGTGCTGTTGCCACACCACTGTATGGACAGATCTGGTCAGCTGACCATAACCCTCCATAAGATGGTTTAGCAACAGCACCACTGTAACATTGCAGGCCACAAAATTCAAGTTTGAGCTGTAGTAACTTTTGAATAAAACACCTTTCAGCAGTGGTAGTATCTTTCTTTTGCTCAGAGAGAAAAACCCTACAACATACTGTTTTTTTTTTTACATATTAAAGGGGATCTATCACCCCTATACATGTTTGTCTAAAACGTTAGTTTATATAGAGATTAGATTGAAAACTGTTTTCGTTTTAAAAAAAAAGTCGTTATTTTGCCTGAATTAAACGTCTAAAGATTACCCTGCGGCTTCCTTCTGGACAGATTGCGGTTACCAGCTCTGTACCGCAGTCTGTCACTCTTCCTGTCCTCCCCTCCCTCGATCCAGCCTCCTCCGATGATGGAGGGATCTCATTGGCCAGAGAGTGCTCCAACTTACATGCAGAAATCCTCCATCATTGGATGAGGCGGATAGAGGGAGGGGATCAGAGGAAGAGTGACAGACTATGGTACAGAACTGGTAACCCCCATTCTGTTCGTAAAGAAACCGCAGGGTAAGCTTTACATGTTTAATTTGGGCAAGATAACGATTTAAAAAAAAAAATTAAAACAGTTTTCAATCTAATCGCTATGTAAACTAACATTTTAGACAAACATGTATAGGGGTGATAGATCCCCTTTAAGTATTACTATCCCTTTAAGAATCGATCAGTCTTAGTTTGTTTATCATAAGGATTTACCTAGGTAAGTGTCCTTTAAATAACAGTCATTTATGTCTATTTTTAGTCTACTGCTATTTGTTTCAGTTTACAATCTGATAACATCTAGTGTGCCTTACGATCCATTCAGGTCTACTGAAGCTCATTATTTGCTGTGAGGAGGCGTGAAGTAGAGGCAGACTACACTAGAAATCCTTATACCCAGGAACCTGTAGATAATATAAAAATACTAGTTGATGTGCCCGTTACACGGGCTACAGTGCCACTGCCAGCAGATCGCGGGGCAGTCATGCGCATTAGAGACTGCCTGCGCCGTGTCTAATACAGTGCAAGATGGTTGTGGTGCAGTCATGCTCAGTAGAGACTGCCCATGCCGCGACTGATACAGAGCGGGACACTCGGGCAGTCTCTACTGCGCATGACTGTGTCGTTACACACGTTTTAGCAAATTATCATATAGGATATAGATAGACATACCTTACTGCTGGGCAGCTACCTGGGTAAGGCAATGGGGGTGATACATTAAGGCAGCGGTCCTCAACCTGTGGATCGGGACCCCTTTGGGGGTCGACTGACGATTTGCCAGGGGTCGCCTAAAACCATCAGATATTTATATTTCGATTCATAACAGTAGCAAAATTACAGCGATGAAGGAGCAACGAGAATCATTTTACTGTTTGGGGTCGCCACAACTTGGGAAATTTTATCAAAGGGTCGCGGCACTAGAAAGGTTGAGAACCCCTGCATTAAGGTGTGATAAAGAGGTGATAAAGTGGAGATAACTTCTCCAGTGATATCACTTCTCCAGTTTCTATGTTATTCTATAGATCCTATTCACTAAGATCTCCAAAGTCGTAAAAATCTTAGTGCATTAGCTCCATAGAATAAGATAGGAACTGGAGAAGTGATATCACTGGAGACGTTATCTCCGCTTTATTACCTGTTTAACACACCGTAGTGCATAACCCACAATGTGTTAATGCAATGGAGATGTCTCTAGCATTCAAGGAGTTAAGGTGAATATAGTTAGAATAAGGTGTTAACCCTCTGAGTGCCAGAGTGGTACGGAACGCATTGCAAAGCAATGTGTTCCGTAACACTCTGGCACTCAAAGGGTTAATGTTCATCTGATATGTTCAGCTTTACTTCTCTGGTGACAACGTTCCATTAATTTCTTTTACTGTCAAGTCAAGCATCTGGATGCAGATAGGCAGAGCAATGCCTTGCACTCTTATCTGGTACTCGAACGGTTACAAATATGATGTGGTTGAATGAATGTTTTGTTTAGTCTATAAAAAGCCAAAAGTAGAGGAAAGACCTCGGTGTGATTCCCAGGGAAGTCACTTATCATCCAGGCTGCTCCGTGCAACGTATCTGTGGGGAAAACTCAGCACCAGTCACCTCTTAAACCATCTGCCAAGCTGGGGGTGACATATGTTCCTTTTGTTTATTTAGGAGCAATTGTCGATTGATACGTTGTATCTGCCTGGCATAGTGCAGCGCACACACAGATCTGTATTGCAGAAGAGAGAGGCTCCCACTGCAAAACCAGGGGTGTTAAAGGGATAGTAATACTTGCAAATTACTAATCCCCATATTGTAGCTCTGTTAAAAGGAAACTTATTGCCCCCAGTGTCATCTCTCAAACCCTTATGGTCTGAGAGATGATAGCGCTCAAAGGTCCCCCTCCATCCCCCTTCCCTGACTGAATGCTGAACGCTGACTGCAGGGGAAGCTGTCATACGACAGTCTTATGTGCATCAGGCGGCTCTGCAGCAGAGCCGAGATCGCATTTATAAAAAAAAATTATTTCACTGAAACAGTCTTCTACGTGTGCTTGGTTTGCTCTTGGTTTGCAAGCACACATAGAAGACCGTTTTAGTGAAAGAGCTACAAAATGGTCTACAACGTGTGACTGGTTTGTAGACCATTCCGATTAAGTATTTATCTTTAGGTATCGTTATATCGGCGCCGCTGAAGAGCCACGTCTGGTCAAGCGACCAGATTCTGCTTCTGACAACTTTACAGCTCATCAAGCAGAAAGGGGAGGGACCAGAGAACTTTATTTTCCTATAACTCTCAAACCATAATAGTTTGAGAGATACTAATAAGTGCAAGTACTCTCTTTTATTGTATCTACCATATAGTTCATACTTTTTTCGGACATTACTATCCCTTTAACTCTCAGAGATCTGCATCAGGATTAGAGAATTCCCCTGTTGACTTTTAACAGCTTTTCCATGAAAGAGGGTTTTGCACTTAAAGGGATAGTAATACTTAGTTTTAACTTTATTTTATTTTGTAGGCATTAAAAAAACATGAAGAATGATATAAGTCTTATCTCTCAAACCTTTATGGTTTAAGAGATATTCACAAAGTATCCCCCCCCGTTCAACCAGATCAGAAGGGAGGTGCCCAGGTAGACTGCAGAGAGGGACAATCTTCAATTAAGATAAGGGAAAAAGCTGAAAAACTTGTCAAGGGGGGCAGGGCTTTCATTGTTCTCATAGGAAGAAGATTGTCCCCTGCTGTTATCTGTCTGGTCTATGGACTGCATTCCACATCTGAGAAGAGGTGGCTTACACTAGGTAAAAGGGGCGGGAGGGGAAACTTTGCTTGTGAATATCTCTCAAACCATAAAGGTTTGAGAGATAAGACATATAATTCTTCATGTTTTTTTAATGCCTACAAAATAAAATAAAGTTAAAACGAAGTATTACTATCCCTTTAATGGGTTCTGTCACTCAGATAGTTAAAATGATTATTACTAGTATGCAGGCAAAGCTTAGGCAGTAGTGTGTACGAATCTACGTCATTTCATTCGCACCCAGCAGAATGGGTTCATCATTCACAGTGCTGTGTTAAATCAGAATTTAGATATAAAAGTATGTGACTGTATGAATTCAACTCCACACATAAAAATGCTCATTCGGGTGTTTTTGTGTACTGTGCCTGACTATCATCTATATCAGTGACCATGGGACGTCAGTGTGTCTAACTAAAGGTACTACAATTTTCTGTGAAAATTCTGACCAAAATGTACATTTTTAGTTTCAGATGTAGATCTGTGGAAATTATCATGCACGGTAACTGAATATAAATTTGTGTATGAATGTTTCTGTGTATATGTGTATATATCAGTGGTTCTCAACCTGTGCCCTCAGTGGCTATTAACAGGCCAGGATTTTAGAATTTCCTTTTAAGAGCACAGGTGAGTAATTCAATACAACTGAGCCTCTGATCAACACACTTGGGTTCTAGCTGGGAAATTCCTACGTCCTGGCCTGTTAGTGGCCACTGAGGACATGGGTTGAGAACCTCTGCTGTATAGTATACAGTCTGCATGTGTCTGTGTATAAGGACTGGCACTATACAGTATAGGAGGGACAGTCCCTGTCTTAGACCCAAATCCTTCTGCTCCTCTATTTAGGAGATCACACTGTGTGGTGTATATACCAGTGTATCAGATTGCTCCACATCAATAAAACCCACAGTAATGTGGGTATAAACTTCTGTATATATCTTATAAATTAGTCTGTGTAAAAAATACTTTCATCTTCTTCTAAATCAATCACTTACACAAAGAGTAACTTAACCATTTCAATGTCAGAGGGGATGCAATGCATTGCTTACTCCCTGGCATTCAAAGGGTTACAAATTCTCTATAATGGTCTGGCACTGTATAGCAGTGGTTCTCAACCCGTGCCCTCAGTGGCTATTAACAAGCCAGGATTTTAGAATTTCCTTTTAAGAGCACAGGAGAGTTAATCAATACGACTGAGCCTCTGATCAACACACTTGTGTTCTAGCAGGGAAATTCCTAAGTCCTGGCCTGTTAGTGGCCACTGAGGGCATGGGCTGAGAACCTCGTATATATTGTTTCTCTATTTGTGTAAATACGTAACTGTTTATTGTACAAGTTCTCCATGACACAGTAAAATCTTCGGTATAGCACACACCTGTGTATAATATGCAGGAGTAAGTTATATCCAAGATTTTCCATAAAAATTAAAGTACATGTGTATATTATGCACTTCCTAGCCAGAAAAAACTTAAAAAAAATTTAAAGTGGAACTTTCACCCCGAATAAAGTTGAGTGCAGTAGGTCTATCTACGTAAAGTAATTCCAAATTGTGTATTTTTTTTTAAATCGCAGTAGTTTTTCCATAAAAAAAAAAAAAGATAATTAACCCTTAAAGTGCCAGAGGGTTATAAAGGTTTTTTTTTATATATATATACAATGTACACTATGGTGAAATTTACAGTTTTAAAAATGAGCCTGCGCCTACTTAAGGAAAGACTGCGGGTAAAAACTCTGTACCGCAGCCTGTCAATCTCCTCCTGTTCCCTCCCCGAGTATTATAGTGTTCTAATCTCCTCCAATGACGGAGGCTCAGAGGATTTCTCCATGTAAGCTGGAGTGCTCTCATTGGCTAGAGAGCGCTCCAGCTTGGACAAATCACACAGAGCTTAGTTATAGCTATAGACTTTTGTTTATTTGCATTTGATCTCTCTTTTATTCCACTGCTAATTGTTTCAGTGAATAATCAGATCAAAACTAGTGACCCTTACAAGCCACCCAAGTCTATTAAAGACATTTTTTGTGAGGAAGTGTGACCTAAAGGCATTCTTCTATAGAGGTCATTATAAACAGGATATTGAAGGAGAAAAAGCAAAATATTATATAGAGATGTGCCAGACTGCTATATTTGGAATAAAGCACTAGGTAAGACAACCTGATGAAATGTACCTGTCATCTTAAAATAAGTTTGTTTCACAGATAATTAAAATGTACCTATACGTTGTATAAATCAATTTTCAGTAAAACAAATGGTTCTTGGGAAAAGAACATTTGTTCTGTTGACACTTAATGTCACTCTATGTGAATTAGCTACATTGTATGCTAATTAGTTATGTTTGAGACCAAACTACCACTCGCAGTGCTATTACACACTCCCAATGTGTGGGCTTTGCCTAGATTCATTCATAGCACAGTGCGCTAGCCCAGTACATACACTAATTAGCATAATGTGCCAGACTGCAGCACCGATAAATCACATGAACAAACAAAGCTAATTTCTCAAAAACTATATGAGACATACAAATAGCCAGCACAATATATAGGCAGCTTTTACTTCTCTTTTAAAGGGTCATTAATACTTAAAATGAATACATTCATAAACTTGTAAATATCATGTACTCCTAGGCAGCATTAGTAAAAATTATTTTGTAAGTGCGTAAGCTCCAAAATATGTTTATAAAAGTGCTTTTTCCTTTTCATCTGGAGACAGCTGTGTGCGATATTTGACCTCTCTCTTTGATACAGTGATATGAGTGATACTGGCCGTCCATGGCATGATTTAGACAAACAAATAAATCAGAGTTAACCCTTTGCGTGCCTGAGAGGCAACGCATTGCAGAGACTTGCAATGAGTTGTGAATCCCTCTTGCACTCAAGTCAACTGAACTAGGTGGGGGGGGCGGTCCTAATCTCAAAACAGTTATCACTCTTCTTGGGTTTTATCGGTGTTTTAACAGGCCTGATAGAAAAGTGGCTGCTTTCACCTTTTTGTTTTGTATGCTTTTCAAAATTTAACTTTTACACCAAAGAAAAATACAAAATGATGTTGCAATATATAAATGAATGGCTTTCAGCCTTTTTCATTATGGTGAAGTCGCTTTAAATTAACTAACCTTATCTTAAGGTGCCAGGTACAAACTAAACAAAAGTCAATTATTTCCTATAAAAGGAAATGTATAATGTTTCCCTCTATGGATTTCTGCCTGGCCAAACATTCATTTTGTGCTTTAAAGGGATAGTAATACTTCGTTTTATCTTTATTTTATTTTGTAGGCATTAAAAAAACATGAAGAACGATATAAGTCTTATCTCTCAGACCTTTATGGTTTGAGAGATATTCACAAGCAAAGTTTCCCCTCCCGCCCCTTTTACCTAGTGTAAGCCATCTCTTCTCAGATGTGGAATGCAGTCCATAGACCAGACAGATAACAGCAGGGGACAATCTTCTTCCTATGAGAACAATGAAATCCCTGCCCCCCTTTTACCTAGTGTAAGCCATCTCTTCTCAGATGTGGAATCCAGTCCATAGACCAGACAGATAACAGCAGGGGACAATCTTCTTCCTATGAGAACAATGAAAGCCCTGCCCCCCTTGACAAGTTTTTCAGGTTTTTCCCTTATCTTAATTGAAGATTATCCCTCTCTGCAGTCTACCTGGGCACCTCCCTTCTGCTCTGGCTGAGCAGTGTTACATCAGTAAAAGGGGCGGGAGGGGGATACTTTATCATTGAATTACTCTTGATCTATAACTCTGACAGAATTGAAATAACACTCTCCAAAGTCCAAATACTATGAAGATTAATTAGAGCTGCTTTTATTATGAAACATTACTATCCCTTTAAAGGGATGGTAATGTTTCATAATAAAAGCAGCTCTAATTAATTATCATATTATTTGGGTCTTGGAGAGTGTTATTTCAATACTGTCAGGGTTGTAGTACAAGAGTAATTGAATGATAAAGTATCCCCCTCCCGTCCCTTTTATTGATATAACACTGCTCACCTCAGATCAGAAGGGAGGTGCCCAGGTAGACTGCAGAGAGGGGCAATCTTCAATTAAGATAAGGGAAAAAGCTAAAAAACCTGTCAAGGGGGGCAGGGCTTTCATTGTTCTCATAGGAAGAAGATTGTCCATTGCTGTTATCTGTCTGGTCAAGAGACCTGATTCCACATCTGAGGAGAGCAGTGTTACACTAGGTAAAAGGGGTGGGAGGGGGAAACTTTATCATTCAATTACTCTTGTGCTACAACTGACAGTATTGAAATACCACTCTCTATGGCTCAAATATTATGAAGATTAATTGGAGCTGCTGTTTTTGTGAAACATTACTATCCCATTAATATGTACTTTTGCCAGGATGGTAATGCTATGGAAATCTGTAGGTATAGTAAAAACAAAAGCACTAAGGCCAACTTAGCCTGGCCGAAACGTTGACTACAATAAACTTATGTTTCATATGTACACTCAGAGGCAGGCAATTTGGTAAAACACAGTTTAATTGAAACCAGACAGAATAAAGTAACCCTCGTGGGTCCAGCAATAATTAACAAACAGTACTGACACAGGACAGGTTACTAAATAACATTAGCCCACATGGGTCCAGTATACATATATCAGAGAGCAATACATATACCGACACAGGTCAGGAACAGTTCGTGTGATATAGTGAGACACTGATGATAAATGCTATTAGGCCAGGAGGCTGGGAGGCCCTAATAGCGAGGCCCAAGAAGCACTCTCTGTGGATGAGTGCCAAAATAGCGACTAGGCCCAGGAAGGGTGAGCAAGGCCCGGATGGATCACGGACTACCAGTAGTACTGCAACCGGAGGAACAACAGAACGCCCAGGAATACACACAGACTGCGACCCAGGGTAACAGTACCGGACAATAGATGTAATAATGTTAGGCTCGATGGCAACTGCCGGGTGACAGAGCCGACTGAGGCACCCAGGAGACCAACATCAATAACAGGGTGGCGAAAAGGACTAAATCCACAGAACTGCCCTGTTTTAGGAGCTTCGACCACTCTCGGCGTGAGACTGTAGTCTCAGTATTGTCGTGAGAGGTTTTACACTTCCGTCGACAACCAGTCGGAGATTTAAAGGTCTTCCATAGACTTAACATGGGGAAAAGTAGGCGGCTCAGGGATTGGTCAACAGGAGAACCCATTACAGCATCTGACTGGTCAGGGTTGAAGCAGCCTATTCAAACAGGCTTCAACCCCCTGGCCATTTTCCCTGGAATGTGTATTCCAGTCCCTCAAGTCTTTGCTAATGTTTATCTCTGCCCAAGTCCCTTTTGTGTTACAGTCTAATCAGGTCTACCCTATTGTGTAATAAATGAGCTAGCTGTTGTTGTTTCTTAGTATTATGTTTTGTGATTACATTATCCCTGTGAATACGCCCATTGTGTTATGTCTTCACCATTTGCTGTGACCTATTGTATCTACTGTGATTGTATTATGTCTCCTGTACTGGCCCAAGTTAAAGGGATAGTAATACTTCGTTTTAACTTTATTTTATTTTGTAGGCATTAAAAAAACATGAAGAATGATATAAGTCTTATCTCTCAAACCTTTATGGTTTATGAGATATTCACAAGTAAAGTTCCCCCTCCCCGCCCCTTTTACCTAGTGTAAGCAATTTCTTCTCAGATGTGAGTCTGGTTGTATGACAGTACAGATAACAGAAGGGGACAATTTTCTTTGTATGAAAACAATGAAAGCCCTTCCCCCCTTGACAAGTTTTTCAGCTTTTTCCATTATCTTAATTGAAGATTGTCCCTCTTTGCAGTCTACCTGGGCATCTCCCTTCTGATCTGGTTGAACAGGGGGGGGATACTTTGTTTGTGAATATCTCTTAAACCATAAAGGTTTCAGAGATAAGACTTATATCATTCTTCATGTTTTTTTAATGCCTACAAAATAAAATAAAGTTAAAACGAAGTATTACTATCCCTTTAATGTAGTTGAAACTGTATAAATAAGCTGTGTTTCCAAATAAAGTTGAGTTAGTTGTTTTGAACTAAGACGGAGTCTCTGTGTGTCGTCATTTCTTGGCTGGTGTAAAGAGTCCTCTCTGACTCCCATCCAGGATAGGTATTCCATGTGGACAATCTCCTTCGTCCAGATACCTGCGACTTTGACTCCAACCCGAAGCTTGGAGACTTGCCAACTCGACACCTGGGGGATTCGCCGCCTGCTGTCCTCGAAGTTGGCGAATCCCCCAGGCGTCGAGTTGGCAAGTCTCCAAGCGTCGGGTTGGAGTCGAAGTTGCAGGTATCTGGACGAAGGAGGTTGTCCACATGGAATACCTCTCCTGGATGGGAGTCAGAGAGGACTCTTTACACCAGCCAAGAAATGATGACACACAGAGACTCCGTCTTAGTTCAAAACAACTAACTCAACTTTATTTGGACTCTGCTGGATTCTGTCAAGTCAACTCCACGGACCTTCGACGTCGACCCTGCTAGTCTTGTTGACCTCGATTTCCCGGCGTCTTGGGCTTCCGTTACACTGTATAGCCGGCTATATTCTATCTTTTTTTTGACTTTATAGTGTTACACTTATATTGCAATCAACAAACACATTAACCCTTTGAGTGCCTTAGGGGTATACAACACATTGCTTTGCAATGTGTTGCATACCCATCTGGCATTCAAAGGGTTAAAAAAGATATGAATTCATAACAAAATATTAATAAGTGTACAGTTCACAAATAATTTAGATGCACCTTTACATTCCTAGGAATGTGACATGTAATTTGCAGTGAATTCTAGGATGACTCATTGTGCCAGAATTATATAGAGATTGTTAATTACGAGAATATTCCCTCTGAAACATAGTATAAAAATGGGTAGAGAGAAGGCAAATTCTGGTCTTTGGAGCTGTAATATATCGTATATGGCATTAGAATTTAGTATTCGACTTTGCCCACCTGGGTGACTGTATTGTAGCAGTGAATTCATTTGGAAAAAAATATACATTTTTGGGGCTGATGTAATTCTGAAGCAAAACAACAGCAACGCAGAGAGTCAAACATGAATGCCCATTGATTTAAATCAGTCTTGTAACCCCTTGAATGCTGGGGCTCACTTTGAAAATGTCATACACAAAAAAGCGTGTGACATAAAGGAGGAATAACCAGTCGCCGTGACAAAAAGGGTGACATGAGAATCTCGCCCTGCATCAAAAGCGTGAGATTCTCATGTTGTGCCCTTAAACATCTCTTCAACCCACATCCATTTTAATGCCCTCATATAAATACAAATAAAAATTAAAATAAACCAAAGACGTCTTTTGAGTGAGTTCCGTCTCTCTATGAGCTGTTTTTCTAAACTTACTTCTTTGTGAAGCAAATATTTTATTATAAGGGATCACAACTCATTACTTCCTTGGATGAAAGATCGCATGAAGGCAGAACTAATTGCCATTACTGATGGTCTCTCACATCTGACACAGCGGGTAGCTTTCATAGAGTAAAGGAACCCATTAATCTCTCTCCTGTTTATAAATATGTGTGCAATACAAAATTGGTAAGAAATGATGGAGGAGAGAAAGAAAGAAAGAGTCTACAACTCCTCTACCACCCACCAAGGAAGTCCACTAGGTCTGCTTTAGTGAGCGGTGGTTGAAGTTGATACTTGGGGAGCAGTATCCACCTCAACATCTGGGGTAGATTCTGATTCCCCTGCCTGTGGGATCATGGGGAGAGAATTGTGTGTCAGAGCAGAGAGATCTGAAGGTGTAGGCCGCACCGGTAAGTAACAGATGATCGAACTGGCAGAGCTCTTCAGTTCTCCTCTGCGATCTTTCATCCAAGGAAGTAATGAGTTGTGATCCCTTATAGTTAAAATATTTGCTTCACAAAGAAGTAAGTTTAGAAAACCATCACACAGAGAGAGACGGAACTCACTCAAAAGACATCTTTGGTTTATTTCTCTTTGTATTTGTATTTATATGTGGCACTAAAATGGATGCGGGTTGAAGGGAAGTTTAAGGACACAACATGAGAATCTTGCGCTTTTGATGCAGGGTGAGATTCTCATGTCGGTGACATGGTTATTGTGCCTTTATGTCACATGATCTTTTGTGTGTGACATTTTCAAAGGATACCGAACGCAGGTGAGGTCTCCAACTGCAGACATTATGCTTGATTTGAGGGAATCAATAAGTATTAAAGTGACAGTCAACCTCCTATTTTTCACTGAAAGAGCATAATATGTAAATTCAAATAGCCTATTTTGTAATTTTTATTTATTTATTTTTTGCCCCTGAAAGGGAGCTCAGCTATGAGTCTGTGGTATGGCTTGAAATCATATGACGATACCGGTTGTCGCTGCCTCTGGGGGTACCGATGTTTGTACAGTATCCTATCAAAATGTCTCCCTCGATTTGGTGACCAGCCCAGGGGAGCATTTAATATGTCGTCAGTTTGAAAATGGCGACATAACAGTCTTGCCCACATGACAAGGTCTGTAAACACCTGAAAATATTGCACTTCCACAAATGTCTATCAAAAATAAAAACAAATTTATTGATATATTTTCACACACGATACATATAAAGTACCTCCATCCAAATGTTATCACACTTTTCTACCACATGGAGAGACTTAATTGTTGGAATCACAACCCAGTGTAGATAGCACCATTTCACATCCTATTGATCAACGCGTTTCGCGCGGTAAGCGCTTCATCATGATTAAGCGCTTACTGCGCGAAATGCGTTGATCAATAGGATGTGACATGGTGCCATCTACTGGGTTGTGATTCCAACAATTAAGTCTCTCCATGTGGTAGAAAAGTGTGATAACATTTGGATGGAGGTACTTTATATGTATCGTGTGTGAAAATATATCAATACATTTGTTTTTATTTTTGATAGACATTTGTGGAAGTGCAATATTTTCAGGTGGTTACAGTTGTATGTTTAGAGCTATTGGGCATAGCTCCGATAAGTGCACCCACATAATTTCTTTATACTAATAGTAATGCAACACACGTTGGAATAGTCACTTAAATCTGGATTTGGAACTTAAAGAGATATGCCCAAAGTTGAATGGAAGTAAGAGCTGCCGATGTTTGTGGTGGTGAGCACATGACAAGGTCGACGTGCCTAACAAACAAGGAGGAGAAAAAAGTGTACCCTACGAAAGAGTGGGGAGCAAACTGACCTTTACACAAAGCAGAGGAGCAAGTGTGACTGTGATGCCCCCTTGCTGTGATTGCAGCACTCAAAGGGTTTAATGGACAGAATGGAATGAACTCATACTCACACCATCCATTAACCCTTTGAGTGCTGCATCACCACCCCTGCAATCACAGCGATGGGGCATCACGGTCACGCTTGTTCCTTTGTTCTGCTGCGTGTAAAGGTCAGTTGACTTTCTTTCTTACAGAGATTGTTTTATTTACCAGTTTCCACATCCATTTTCTGCCACCTCAGTTTTTGCTACTTTTAGTTATTGCCATATAATTTGACAAAAACATTAGAAAAACATGTCAACATTGGGTACTTCTAAAATCAAGACAAATATTATAATATATTTAGCAGATTTCTTTTAGCTTTTGTAGATGTATAAAAAAATTTAGTGCCAAGGTTAAAATAAAAAGTGCATTTGTTACATTTGCTTCATCATATTTTATAAATTGTTTTACAGGAAATGTGATGAAAATAATGGTATCTTGAGAAAGCCCATCTTATGGCAAGAAAAACAGTATATAATATATGTGGGTACATTAAATGAGTAAGAGGAAAATTACAGCTAAACACAAATACAGTAGAAGTGTTAAAACAGCCATGATCTAGAAGTGTTAAAACAGCAACGGTCCAGAAGGACAATGGCTGTTTTAACACTTCTACTGTGTGTGTGTGTGTGTGTGTATTTAGCTGTAATTTTCCTCTTACTCATTTGGTGTACCCACATATATTATGTACCAGGGGTTCTCAACCCATGCCCTCAGTGGCCACTAACAGGCCAGGACTTAGGAAATTCCCTGCTAGAACACAAGTGTGTTGATCAGAGGCTCAGTCGTATTGATTAACTCACCTGTGCTCTTAAAAGGAAATTCTAAAATCCTGGCCTGTTAGTAGCCACTGAGAGCACGGGCTGAGAACCACTGCTATACAGTGCCAGACCATTGTAGGGAATGTTTAACCCTTTGAGTGCCAGGGGGTAAGCAATGCAATGCACTGGTTAAGTTAGTCTTTTTGTAAGTGAATGATTTAGAAGAAGATGAAAGTATTTTTTTACACAGACTAATTTAACAGAAATTTACAGAAGTTTATACACACATTACTGTGGGTTTTATTGATGTGGAGCAATCTGATACACTGGTATATACACCACACAGTGTGATCTCCTAAATAGAGGAGCAGAGGGATTTGGGTGTCAAACAGGGACTGTCCCTCCTATACTGTATAGTGCCAGTCCTTATACACAGACACATGCAGACTGTATACTATACAACAGAGGATCCCAACCCATGCCCTCAGTGGCCACTAACAGGCCAGGACTTAGGAAATTCCCTGCTAGAACACAAGTGTGTTGATCAGAGGCTCAGTCGTATTGATTAACTCACTTGTGCTCTTAAAAGGAAATTCTAAAATCCTGGCCTGTTAGTAGCCACTGAGGGCACAGGTTGAGAACCGCTGCTATACAGTGCCAGACCATTGTAGAGAATTTTTAACCCTTTGAGTGCCAGGGGGTAAGCAATGCAATGCACTGGTTAAGTTAGTCTTTTTGTAAGTGAATGATTTAGAAGAAGATGAAAGTATTTTTTTACACAGACTAATTTAACAGAAATTTACAGAAGTTTATACACACATTACTGTGGGTTTTATTGATGTGGAGCAATCTGATACACTGGTATATACACCACACAGTGTGATCTCCTAAATAGAGGAGCAGAGGGATTTGGGTGTCAAACAGGGACTGTCCCTCCTATACTGTATAGTGCCAGTCCTTATACACAGACACATGCAGACTGTATACTATACAGCAGAGGTTCTCAGCCCATGCCCTCAGTGGCCACTAACAGGCCAGGACTTAGGAATTTCCCTGCTAGAACACGTGTGTTGATCAGAGGCTCAGTTGTATTGATTAACTCACCTGTGCTCTTAAAAGGAAATTCTAAAATCCTGGCCTGTTAGTAGCCACTGAGGGCACAGGTTGAGAACCGCTGCTATACAGTGCCAGACCATTGTAGAGAATTTTTAACCCTTTGAGTGCCAGGGGGTAAGCAATGCAATGCACTGGTTAAGTTAGTCTTTTTGTAAGTGAATGATTTAGAAGAAGATGAAAGTATTTTTTTACACAGACTAATTTAACAGAAATTTACAGAAGTTTATACACACATTACTGTGGGTTTTATTGATGTGGAGCAATCTGATACACTGGTATATACACCACACAGTGTGATCTCCTAAATAGAGGAGCAGAGGGATTTGGGTGTCAAACAGGGACTGTCCCTCCTATACTGTATAGTGCCAGTCCTTGTACACAAACACATGCAGACTGTATATTATACAGCAGACGTTCTCAACCCATGCCCTCAGTGGCCACGAACAGGCCAGGACTTAGGAATTTCCCTGCTAGAACACAAGTGTGTTGATCAGAGGCTCAGTTGTATTGGCTAACTCACCTGTGCTCTTAAAAGGAAGTTCTAAAATCCTGGCCTGTTAGTAGCCACTGAGAGCACAGGTTGAGAACCACTGCTATACAGTGCCAGACCATTGTAGAGAATTTTTAATCCTTTGACTGCCAGGGGTTAAGCAATGCATTGCATCCCCTCTGGCATTGAAATGGTTAAGGTACTCTTTGTGTAAGTGAATGATTTAGAAGATGAAAGTATTTTTTACACAGACTAATTTATAAGATATATACAGAAGTTTATACCCACAATACTGTGGGTTTTATTGATGTGGAGCAATCTGATACACTGGTATATACACCACACAGTGTGATCTCCTAAATAGAGGAGCAGAGGGATTTGGGTGTCAAACAGGGACTGTCCCTCCTATACTGTATAGTGCCAGTTCTTATACACAGACACATGCAGACTGTATACTATACAGCAGAGGTTCTCAGCCCATGCCCTCAGTGGCCACTAACAGGCCAGGACTTAGGAATTTCACTGCTAGAACACAAGTGTGTTGATCAGAGGCTCAGTCGTATTGATTAACTCACCTGTGCTCTTAAAGGGAAATTCTAAAATCCTGGCCTGTTAATAGCCACTGAGAGCACGGGTTGAGAACCACTGTTATATGCTGTTTTTTTTTTGCCATAAGATGGGCTTTCTGAAGATACCATTATTTTCATCAAATTTCCTGTAAAAAAATGTATAAAATATGATGAAACAAATGTAACAAATGCACTTTTTTTAAAAACGTTGGCACTAAAAATCTTTTACGCATCTACAAACGCTAAAATCCCTGCTAAATAGATTATAATATTTGTCTTGATTTTAGAAATATCCAATGTTTATATCTTTTTCTAATGTTTTTGTCAAGTTCTATGGCAATAACTAAAAGTAGCAAAAATTGAGGTGTCCTAAAACTTTTGACCGCTAGTGTATATATTAGTTATATCACAGGAATATGTTAGGCGTCTTCCCAGTCGCTGTAGGGTTAAGTAAACAGATGAGGGATTCGGACAGAGCCCTGTATCTTTGTGGAACTAAAGTCGTGTCACAAGCTGTTTGCGGAGTGGGATGAACTGATTACTTATTTTGTACAAAACAAAAGCAGAGGGAGGTCATTATTTATTTCAGTGAAAAGCATATGTAGTGTGTATGTCCCTGGGGTGTCTGTGGAAGCAGATGGTGCATGTCCAGAGGAAAGTCATCTCTCTGAGCAGCGGAACACTGTGTTTCTTCTCTCTGCTATAAGATATAGGAGCAAAATATTAAGTCTGGACGCATGTTTCCAAACTGATTATCGTTATTCTGTGTTAAAGGATTATAAAAGTTTTACTTTGAAAAAAAAAACCCCCACACATATTGTATTCCTAATATAAAAGTATTAGTATCTCTTGATGAGTAAAACAAAACTGTTGTGGGATGCTTTATTCATAAGTTGTTGCAGTTCAAACTGTCACAAAATGGTGGAGCTGTTACTGCTGCATTCTATGGAGAAGTGTAGCCTGAGGTCCATCTCTCTCATAGAAAGTGACTGTCTGGATGCCAGGTGAACTGTCTGGACACCGGGTGGCACTCTTGCTAAATAAGTACACACAAACAGAGATTAAGATATAATAGCTTTGGAACTAAACATCTCACTGCAGTGGGCATAAGTTTGTTGAACTTGTTTTATATGATTTGTGATAATAAAAGATTACTACGTTACGGACATTTACTGCGTAACAACCTTAAAGGGAAAGTAATATCTCTCTTAAAGTTAACTCAGACTCTTTTATTTTGTTTTATAAAATACAGCGCTATTTTTAATTACTTACAGGTCTGTAGTTCAAAAGATATTCAAGCCAAAATGATCCCCCTCCCGCCCCTACTTGCCACCAGCCATCAGTTGTGGAATCCGGCTGTGGGACCGGACGGATGCAGCGAGGGACAATCTTCATTCAGTAATTATAAGGAAAACCCTGCCCCCCCTTCATGAAAGAGGACAGGATTTTCCTTTTGCTTACTAAAGATTGTCCCTCGCCGCGCTCCATCCGGACCAGACAGAGAGGCAGCGGGACACAGGGAAAGGGATGGGAGGGGGGATCCTTTCGGCCTGAACAGCTTTTGAGCTACAGAAATGTCAGTAATTAAACATAGCGCTACAAATTATAAAAACCATATAGAAGACTTGGAGCTTAACTTTATTATAGACATTACTATCCCTTTAAAAGAATAGTAATGTTTTGATTGAAAATCCTATACAATAATTCGCTAGGATGTTTGTCAGATTCCGTCATGTGCAGTAGAGATTGCCGAAACACACAGAATGCTGGGAACACGGAATGCTGGGAGCACAGAATGCTGGGAGCATGGAAGGTTGGGAGCACAGAATGCTGGGAGGTGTAGGAATGCTGGGAGTTCTGTGCTGGGAGCATTCTGTGCTTTCAGGCAGTTACTACAGTGCATGACTGCGTTGGCGGCAGGATGCAGAACAGGACCGGCCTCTTAACCCTTTGAGTGCCAGAGGGGTACGCAACGCATTGTAAAGCAAAGAGTTAACATCACCCGGACCTTGGCCCGTGTACACCGGCTTTTACACTAGTTTATTATAATTGAATCATACAACATAAATATTTTGGAGATGAGGCGCTAACATGAGCCTGGATAACGTTGCGTGAGACTATTGTGATCACAGATTCCTACTGAAATCTACTGAGGAATTTTCAGATAAGATCCATGATAAAAGTTATTAACCACAGCAGAATTCCGGCCTTGGATAGTCAACCCTGCGGCTGAGACAAAGGGTGATATTCTCCTCTGTGTGAGCCGTTTCGTGGCATGCTGGGCACAAAATGGGGGTTATTCACAAGACGTGTTAAACAGATGATAAAGCGGAGATGACTGCTCCATTGATATTACATCTCCAGTCGCTATGTTATTCTATGGAGCCGATAAATTGTGTTGTAACTAGGAATGGCGGATGGATGTATTAAATTATGTATTAGTTGAACAGCCCGTTACACGGGTCACAGTGCCACTGCCAGCCGGTCGCGGGGCCGTCATGCATGACTGCGTCGTTACACACGTTTTAGTGAATTATTATATAGGATTTGTGTTATGCAAATACAAATAAGATCAGCGCTTTCCCTGGGAAGAAATCCATGTAAATGGGACTCCTTACATTCGTTCTCTAAAATTAGATTAATAATCACAACAGCTTGTGTGTGTCTGCTGAAATGTGCAATGTCTTACAGTAAATATATGGCTTTGTTGAAAATTACTTTTCTCTGAATTGAACAAAAGTTAATGCAGTGTAACTTCCCACAGTAGTAAGAGGACTACTTCCTTGTATGCTCTGAATAAATATCATATCATTAAACAGGTTCACAGCAATAACAGTACTCAATGTCTTTTAAAGGGGTAGTAATAGTTCGTTTTTTCTTTATTTTATTTTGTAGGCAGTAAAAAAACATGAAGAACGATATAAGTATTATCTCTCAAACCTTTATGGTTTGAGAGATATTCACAAGCAAAGTTTCCCCTCCCGCCCCTTTTACCTAGTGTAAGCCATCTCTTCTCAGATGTGGAATCCAGTCAATAGACCAGATAGATAACAGAAGGGGACAATCTTCTTCCTATGAGAACAATGAAAACCCTGCCCCCCTTGAAAAGCTTTTCAGGTTTTTCCCTTATCTAAATTGAAGATTGTCTCTCTCTGCAATCTACCTGGGCACCTCCCTTCTGCTCTGGCTGTGCAGTGTTACATCAGTAAAAGGGGCAGGAGGGGGATACTTTGTCTTTGAATTACTCTTGAACTACAACTCTGACAGAATTGAAATAACACTCTCCAAAGTCCAAATACTATGATGATTAATTAGAGCTGCTTTTATTATGAAACATTACTATCCCTTTAAAAGCCCTTTCTTTGAAGTCAACTAGTCAAAGAAATGAATGTGAACACAGGTGAAGGTGGTATGAAATGGTGAATGGTCTTTTGGTTCATGGTAATCAGTGGATTGATGATCAGGTTATTTGAGATAAATGATCTCCTATATATCACACAACTATCTCCCCTTAGTGCCGTTAGTCCTCAGTTCACCAGAATCTCCAGGTATATGATAACGTTTGAAGAATAAGGACAGAGTACCATAGAAGAATGGCACTGTGTTGCAGAGCTGTCAGAGACAACAGAGGAAAGGGGTTGGGAGTAATTATTTCTAATGACCTAAAGGTAGGCAGGCAATGTAGTAAAGGGGTGGGGAATGCAAGCAGGGCACTGGGTTGTATAGCTAGGGGCATTAGTAGCAGAAAGAGGGGAGTGGTCATGCCACTGTACAGATCTCTAGTTAGACCTCACCTAGAGTATTGTGTACAGTACGGGAGACCCCATCTCCAGAAGGATAGAGATACTCTAGAGAGAATTCAGAGAAGGGCTACTAAAATGGTGACTGGTTTACAGGAAAAGAAATATCAGGATAGACTAAAGGATCTGAACAAGTATAGCTTGGAGGAGAGAAGAGAGAGAGGGGATATGATAGAAACATTTAAATACATGAAGGGATTTAACAAAGTGCAGTAATATAAGAAAGTTTTACTTCACTAAGAGGGTAGTAGATAAGTGGAATAGCCAACCAGCAGAAGTGGCAGAAGTTAATACAGTGAGAGAATTTAAGCATGCATGAACAGACATAAGGCTGTCCTTAATTTAAGAAAAGACCAAGGACCAAAAAAGGTTTGAGGTTTTTACTGTAGGAAAATGGGCGACTAGATGGGCCGAAATGGTTCTTATCTGCCGTCAGATTCTGTGTTTCTATCTAAGTGTGGTAGTAGGATTTATTTTGGAATATACCTACCCCCTTTCTGTGAGTTTGGTTCTCATTTATTGTATTTCTTCATTACGTATTCAAGTCTCGTTCATAATCATGACATCAGTGGTAAACAAGTTCATTTAATCATATCTTCTCAAGAACCATGCTTCCAATATATGATTTTTTTCTTAATGTATCTAATTTTATCAATAAGCTAGAAGACAATTCTAATTATAAATAGATCCATGGGAAAAAGTAAATAGTAAATTACATTATTATTATTATTATTATGTAATAGAAATTCCGCCATTGAGCATAGATTCCCACCAAACTATTTCTTTCCAAGAAATGTCAACTTCAGCCTGTGCTATCATTGTATTAAATAAGGTGTATTTAAAGGAGCGGTAAAGTTTTTTTTAAGAAAAAAATATATTGTAGGGATTTTCCTATTGAGTAAAATAAGGGTACTCCCACTGCCGAGAGATACATATCTCCAGAGTTATTACATTTTAAACCCATGTTTTTTACATTAGCATTGCCCTCTAGTGGTCAAATTCTAATTAGATTTCCTGTTAGATACTAATGGAGAGGAAAGTTGGACAAGTCAGAGACATACAGTTCTCCATAGAATGTGATAAAAACTGCTGAGTCACTTCCTGTCAGTTAGAACTATCAGGAAGTAAACACAGTAAATTCACTTCCTGTCACTTAGAACTATCAGGAAGTAAACACAGTAAATTCACTTCCTGTCAATTAGAACTATCAAGAAGTAAACACAGTAAATTCACTTCCTGTCAATTAGAACAATCAGGAAGTAAACACAGTAAATTCACTTCCTGGTTATATGAACTGCTATAAATTTTGAATAAAACATCTGACAGCGATGGGAGTGACCTTGTTTTATTCAGCAGGAAATGCTCTGTAAAATATGTGATTTCATAAAAAAAAGTTTACTGCTCCTTCAAGATCTGCATAATTTCTGTGTATTCATGGAATCCTCTTGACAGAATAGTACATACCAAAAGAGAGTTGTCTCATTACTAAGCAGCAAAATTGTTATACATTTGGAATGTTTTGTAAGAATATTAAAGGGGAACTTTCACCCCGCAATAACTAAATCTCCCCTTACTGCTCACCTGGCGACTAGCTGCTTAGTAGCGCTAGTCGCCAGAAATCTTACCCCGTTCTCAAGATTTCGGCGTTTTAAAAGAGCAGGAAGCACGGACGTCTCTTCACAGTGACGTCCGTGCGCCTGCGCTGTCAGTCCCTTGTCAGTCCCTTGTGCACCGTACGGTGCACAAGGGACTGACAGCGCAGGCGCACGGACGTCACTGTGAAGAGACGTCCGTGCTTCCTGCTCTTTTAAAACACCGAAATCTTGAGAAAGGGGTAAGATTTCTGGCGACTAGCGCTACTAAGCAGCTAGTCGCCAGGTGAGCAGTAAGGGGAGATTTAGTTATTGCGGAGTGAAAGTCCCCCTTTAAATATGTTCTTTCATCTATGAAAAATAAATCATTGGATACATACTGTAATTCAATATCTTCTACTAGGAACACACATACAGATTGTTTTAATATATTTTATTGACTTGTCCATTGAGTAGAACTGCTATTTAATATTCAAAACTCTCACTGCTTCTAATTGTCATGGACATTGGAGACTCTACAATAAGGACCAGGATAACTGTAGACCTCTTATTGCAAAGTCTCCCAGAGGAATAAGTGGCGACCTCAAAATGCGTTGGATAACTGGCACAACTGTGAGCGGACAGGAGAGGAAAACGTGACTGGAAGCACCAACCACCAACCAGTTCCAGTTACTTAACAACTGAAAATGCACAAATAACAAGAATTATCAAGTAAGCATATCCAAAAAAGGGGCTGTGAGACTAGACAATTAGGAGGTGAGTCCCAGAGATGCACTTACATTTGTAAAAATTCATGTTGATGAGCCTGAATTGATGTTGCTTCATGTAAGACCATATCAGAGCCGACCTCTTGTCATTCTCACTGGTTGTATTCTGTCTTTGCTATAATCACCCGAATTTCACTTTTAAGCCCATGTGAATATGTTTAGTATAAGTAGGCTGACCTTATTTCCTTGAGACAAAAATGGGACGGGGTGTGGGACACCGAGTCCAATCGTAGTAAGCTGCAAGCAGCGAGAATGCATTTGCTCCATCTCTTACAAGCGGTGTTCTCTTTCTCACTGTATGCATTAATTACCAAAGAGTTTTATGACTCGTCGTCATATCACTGTCTATGAGACTCTGTGGTAATTTACCATAAACTCGAGAGACTCAGATAGTTATGAGTCACTCGAGTCATAAGACTCTATGGTAATCAATGTGTACAGTAAACACAGTAAAACCACTAGTGTGATGAAAGGAAGTTCTGATTTACTTTATCTTATGAGAAATAAACAAGCCGCTTTCAGTTTTTTACAAAAAATTAAAAACTATATATATATATATGTATTAAAAACGGGACAAAATTGACATTTGTATTAAAAAGATGGGACGGTCTGGAAATATGAAAAAAACAGTACTGTCCCTTTTAAAACAGTACGTATGGTCAGCTTAAGTATAAGTGCTATTGTTTCCCTTGGTCCAACAGGAGAGTCGTCATTGTGGCAACTTCTCATGTGAGAGATTATCTGGGCCGTGACAAGGAACAGGATTTTTATTTTATACTAGTTGAACAGCCCGTTACACGGGCCACAGTGCCTCTGGCAGCCGGTCGCGGGACAGTCACGCGCAGCAGAGACTGCCCGCGCCACTGCTGATACAGAGCTGGACGCTCCTTCGGAGCGCCCAGCTCTGTATCAGCCACGGCACAGCCAGTCTGTACTGCGCATGACTGTAGCACGCGCAGCAGTGTCTACTGCGCATGTCCGGCGTTACACACAACTTAGCGAATTATTATATAGGATAATAAGGTATTTTTTCCTGTTGTATTTCAGTGTTTTATTGTTTCTTATCCCTTTTTTTATCCTATTTTTAGTCGTTTGCTTTTTGATACAGCCAATTAGTATTTTTATAGGCATTTTCTATTCATAATTATAATGTCAACCATCATCTCATTGACAGTCTTATCTGTAGATCTTCTGTTTTATTTTTATTCGATAATAAAACATGTCCCATTACTAAACATAGACACTTCTCCTCTGTGTCGCTATGTCCTATATCCTTATTATTCTTAAAGGGATAGTAATGTTTCATAATAAAAGCGGCTCCAATTAATCATCATAGTATTTGGTCCATGGAGAGTGTTATTTCAATACTGTCAGAGTTGTAGTTTAAGAGTAATTCAATGACAAAGTATTCCCCTCCCGCCCCTTTTACTGATGTAACACTGTTCAGCCAGATCAGAAGGGAGGTGCCCAGGTAGACTGCAGAGAGGGACAATCTTCAATTAAGATAAGGGAAAAACCTGAAAAACTTGTCAAGGGGGGCAGGGCTTTCATTGTTCTCATAGGAAGAAGATTGTCCCCTGCTGTTATCTGTCTGGTCTATAGACTGCATTCCACATCTGAGAAGAGATGACTTACACTAGGTAAAAGGGGCGGGGAGGGGAAACTTTGCTTGTGAATATCTCTTAAACCATAAAGGTTTGAAAGATAAGACTTATATCGTTCTTCATGATTTTTTAATGCCTACAAAATAAAATAAAGTTAAAACGAAGTATTACTATCCCTTTAAAGTAAAATGTACTAATTTATTATAGTATAATCAACACTTTATAATGACCTGGGGGATTTTGAGAGGGCTTTTCGAAATCATCTTTATTTATGCTAACCACTCTTCATTTAAGTCTATAGTTTATGTGTTATCAGTTTCTATATAAGTGTTGATAAAACATGATTATCAAATGTTCAAGTAATTATATATAGTTTATAAGTGTTATCAATCAGTGTTAGTTGATAATTAAGTTAATATTTGTTTAGCTGAGAAGACCCTGGAAACGTGAGGTCCACCAGTCTAGACCAGTGGTTCTCAATGTTCTCTTCAGGAACCACTAACAGGACAGGTCTTCAGGGATTCTCTACTTGTGGATAGGGTATGCAAAAAGCTCACTGGGACTGTGTCCTCGTGCCCAGGGTGCAATCTCTTTTAGCTCACAAAGGCCATACACAGAGAAGAAATATACTGGTCATTTCAAAATGATAGTCCAGCCACAAAATGCCAGACAATTCTCCGAAAAAGCAGGGAAGCAGCTCACATATGTTTGGGTGCGAGGACACAGTCCCAGTGAGCTTTTTGCATACACTTGCAAGCTCATGAGTCTAGTTGGGCATCTCTGACTTCTTCTATCTATATGTAAATAACTCTTAGGATTAGTCACCCTAAGTGTAATTGGGGAATCCAGATGTAGACCCCTTGCTCACAAGTACCTAGAGGGATGGGCTGCATCTCACCATCGAGGCCCAACAAGGCCAAAACATACATCTGGGGTCACCTGTTTCCCTTGTTGAGAGAAGAATTGTCTGGTATTTGGTGGCTGGACTGTCGTTTTGGCAGGACCTGTATGATATCCTTCAGAATATTTCCTCTCTGTGTATGGCACTTGTGAACTAAAAGAGATTGCACCCTGGGCGCAGGGCATAGTTCTAGTGAGCTTTTGCATACTGTTGAAGCTCAGAAGCCTAGTTGACCATCTCTGACTTAACTATAAGCAAATTGACTCTAAGCAAATTGTTCTTAGGGTTGGTCACCCTAAGGGTAATGGGGGGATCCAGACGTGTACCCCTTGCTCACAAGTGCCTAGAGGGATTATGTGCACCTCACAAATGAGGCCCAATAAGACTGAAACATACACCTGGAGTTAGCTGTTTCTCTTGTTCAGAGAAGAATTGTATGGCATTTCGTGGCAGGACCTGTATGATATCCTTCAGAATATTTCTTCTCTGTGTATGGCACGTGTGATCTAAAAGAGATTGCACCCTGGGCACAAGGACACAGTCCTAGTGAGTTCTTTGCATACCCTTGCAAGCTCATGAGCCTTATAGAGCATCTCTGACGTCTTCTTTCTCTACTTGTGCACATGTGAGTGAATTAGATGACTGAGCCTCGGATTAACTCACCTGTGCACAAGCAGGAAACCCTAAATACCCGGACTGTTAGGGGTCCCCTAGGAGAGGGTGGGGGACCACTAATATAAATCATTAGTGGGCAACCTGAGGCCCTCAAGCTGTTCTGGTCTACAATTCCCATCCTCTCTGACCAGCGATGAGAGATTGTAGAGCTGAACCGCTAGGTAGGCCTCTGGTTGCCAATCCATGGTAAAGACTAGTGGTGTGACACCTATCATGTCATCTGTTTAGGGTTCCTCTGTATGTGCACAGGTGAGTGACTTAAATGACTGATCTTCTAATTAACTCACCTGTGCTCAAGCAGAGAAACCCCAATGACCTGGCCTGTTAGAGAGCACTGAGAACCACTGGTCTAGACCAGATACGCTCAGATATGTCCTCAGTCGGCTTTAACAGTGCAGGCTGTCAGGATCTCCTCACATGAATACAGGAGAATCGATCAACGGTTCACTCGTTCTATAGGATCAGCCAGAGCTAATGACATTCACTTGTGTTTAACCCCTTAATGACCAGTAACGGTCCTGACACTTTACCGCTGTCTGTTCTTAAAGGTTCAGTGATGGTCCTGGCACTTCATGGGTTTTGTGTTCACGGAGTCTAAAACTGACTGCTTCCAGACTGGAGCAGTCAGTATCGGACTCTCGTTCGGTGAGCCATTACACATGACTGGTCACGTATGCCTGCTTATCAAATGACATCTCTGCACTCCTTAAAAGGACAGTAATGTCCCAGGAAAAAAATATTTAGCATTTTGTAGTGCTTAAAAAGTTGGATTGAATGGAAAAAACCCTATCTCTCAAACCGCTATGGTCTGAGAGATATTCACATTCAAAGTCTGACGTCGGCTGACACGGAGGCTCTTTAGCAGAGCCGCAATCGCGTTATCTAAAACGAATTACTTCATTGGAATGGTCTACAAAGTGTGCTTGCAAACCAGGCACACTTTGTAGACCTTTCCAATGAAGTCATTCATTTTAAATAATGCAATTGAGGCTCTGCTGCAGAGCCTCTAGTTGGTCCCCAGACAGGATTCCCCTGCAATCAGCACAGAGCTGACATCAGGAGAAGGGGAGGGAGGGGGGGACTTTGAATGTAATATCTCTCAGACAATAGCAGTTTGAGAGTTAGGTTTTTTGCATTCAATTGAACTTTTTAAGCACTACAAAATGTTAAATATTTTTTCTGGGACATTACTGTCCCTTTAAGGGGGTTCCAACCTCGGGACTGCCATACGCTAATGGGGTTAATTCAGGAGATCCTGACAACATGCATTATTGGGAAGGCTTGGGGACAGGTTTGAGCCCCCCAGGTCTAGGACACATCGAGGGGGTTATGCACTAAGATGTGATAAAGAGGCGATAAAGACGTGATACCGTGGAGATGACGTCCCCAGTGTTCTAAACACTACAGTTCCTATGTTATTCTACGGAGCCAATGCAGTAAGATCTCTAAAGTTGGAAATGTTTTGTGCATTAGCTCCGTAGAATAACCTAGAACTTGGAGAGTTTAGAACGCTGGGGAAGTCATCTCCACTTTATCACCTCTTTATCCCGCTTTAGGGGTAACCCCCCAGGAATTGCAAGCATGTGGGATTTGAGGGTGACATGAAAGTGCAGAAAATGAGTCTATCTGGTGGACTTGTACCCTCCCACACATATACACACACACATACACACACTCACACACACACATTCACACGCACACACACACTCAGATGCACACACACACATTCACATGCACACACACACTCACACACATGCATACTCACACACACACCTGCACAAACACACACTCACACATGCACACACACACTCACATGCACACACACACTCACACGTACACACACTCACATGCACACACACGCTCACATGCACACACACATATACACACACATACATATACACACACATGAACACACACACACACATATACACACATACACACACATATACACACACACACACACATATACACACACATACACACACACACACACGTACACACACACGAACACACACACACTCACATGCACACATACACATGAAGACACACGCACATATACACACACATACATACACACAAACACACACACACATATACACACACACATACATACACACACACAAACACACACACACACATACGTGCACACACACACACATATACACACATACGCACACACGCACACACACACACACACACTGTCTTTGTCTCTCCTAAAAACGCTAACACAGTTGTGCAGAGCCGGCCAAGTCAGACAGTTTCTCAGGCCAGAGATTCGCGCTCTTGTAATGTGAATCTTTAGTGTCCCACATACACCTGGTGATTTCCTCATTGTTACTAGAAAACAGTCCCAGATGGTGCATTTTCTGCTCTGTATGTCACCGCTCTGCTCAGATTTGGGGGCTAATACAATTATCAGGAAGAACTGACAGTTGTGCAGGATTTTCTCCCACATTTTTGGATGTATTAAAGGGAATGTAAATCTGATTAGACACGAGTGATGGTCCATCAACTCAATGTCCAGCAGGCTGCAGAGGTCAAACCTAATAATAAGGGGCTGACCCCTCTGTGATTGCTGTACATGTGTTCATCAAGAGTTGGGAAGGCTGGTGTTCTAAGCAGTGTTCCCTTTACATTCAGTGGTGAGCAGACCAGCACTGAAAGGGTTAAAGAGCACGTTCACGCAGAGCTGCACTGGAACTACGCCTGCACCATGCAGCCCTGTTTAGTTGTAACCCTTTCAGCCCCAGAGGGGCACTCAATGCATTGCTTTGCAATGCGTTGCGTGCCCCTCCTGCGCTGAAAGGGTGGACCTTGTGAGTGACAGAGAGGTATCCAACACATTGCTTTTCAATGCTATGTTTACCTTTCTGGCACTCGACGGGTTAATCACTCTTTTAACTCTTTCAGCGATGAGTCGCACACAGTCGCTCACCATAGACAGAGCGCTGGTTCTCAGATGAATTAGGGGCACACACACAGCATCTCAGGGTCCAAAAAAAATTCCCTCAAATACTCATGAATCAAAGGGCCTCGTATGTTACAGAGGTGTCCGACACATTGAAAACCTAATTTAAATCAGTAGCTATTTTTGGTTTGAGGTGAAAGTTTTTGCCCATCCTATATTATAATTCGTTAGAATGTTTGTCAGAAGCCATCATGCGCAGTAGAGACTGCCCGAATGCTGGGGGCACAGAATGCTGGAAGCACGGAATGCTGGGAGCACGGAATGTTGGGAGATGTAGGAATGCTGGGAGCACAGAATGCTGGGAGTACGGAACGCTGGGAGTTCTGTGCTGGGAGGTGTAGGAATGCTGGGAATACGGAATGCTGGGAGCACGGAATGCTGGGAGTTCTGTGCTGGGAGGTGTAGGAATGCTGGGAATACGGAATGCTGGGAGCATGGAATGCTGGGAGTTCTGTGCTGGGAGCATTCTGTGCTTTCGGGCAGACTCTACAGTGCATGACTGCGTTGGAGGCAGGATGCAGAGAAGGACCAGCCTCTTAACCCTTTGAGTGCCAGAAGGGGTTGCGTACCCCTCTGGCACTCAAACGGTTAACAACAACACTAGTCTCTAGACATTAAACCTTTTTTGTGGAAACAATAACAAAGGAAATTGCTCAAAGCGCTAACTCCCCTTAGTGTATACATATAAATAATAAAGTTTATATAAACTGAATACTGAAAGAAATAGTGTGTCTGAAGTTTGCAGTAAGGAATAAGAGGGTTCTCCGTTCCCCCAAACATCAGGCAAAAGCCAAAAGTGCAAACACAAAACAAATCTGCTCTCCTCCAATCTAATTGTGAATAGTGTGTCCTGTATTAGGTATGGATAATAACGCTGTTGATAATTATGAAATTTTAGTGCCCACATTTTGGCCAAAAAGAGGTGTAAGCTTGCCAGCCCCATCAAGGTACCTCAACTGTAGGGCAAGTACTTACTCTAAACACCTAAAAAAAAAATCTTATCTAAATTAAAGGAGCAGTAGACTTTTTTTATGAAAAAAATATATTGTAGGGTATTTCCTGTTGAGTAAAATAAGGTACTCCCACTTTCAAGAGATGCATATTTCCAGAGTTATCACAGTTTAAACCCGTCTTTTTTTTTTTTTTTTCACATTAGCAATGCCCTCTAGTAGGGTTGCCACCCAGCCGGTATTTTTCTGGCAGGCCGGTAAAAAATTGGCTTCTGTCCAATGATAATGATAATGATAATGCCATGGCCGGTATTTTTTTTTTAAGAAAAGGTGGCAACCCTACCCTCTAGTGGTCAATTAATTATTTTGTTAAATTCTAATGGAGAGGAAAGTTAGTGACATACAGTTCTCCATAGAACGTGAAAGAAACTGCTGAGTCACTTCCTGTCAGTTAGAACTATCAGGAAGTAAACACAGTAAATTCACTTCCTGTCAGAACTACCAGGAAGTAAACACAGTAAATTCACTTCCTGATTATTTGAACTGTTATAAATTGTGAATAAAACAGCTGTCAGGGGTGAGAGTGACCTTGTTTTATTCAGCAGGAAAAGCTCTATAGCATATAGGTTTTCATTAAAAAAGTACTGCTCCTTTAAAAACCAAAATTAAATTTTTGTTTTTAAATTAGATAGAGTTTTTTAGGTGTTTAGAGTAGGCAATTGCCATACAATTGAGGTACCTTGAGGGGGCTGGCAAGCTTATACCTCTTTTTGGCCAAAATGTGACCTCATTTATCAACAGCGTTATTATACATGCCTATTCACACTATTCACAATTAGATTGGAGGAGCACATTGTTTTGTGTTTAAACCTTGTTTTGTGCCAAATATAGTCTGTGTTAATTTGTTTGAGGACTGATTATTATATAAGGTTGGGATTGGAATACAACATATCTACAGGGTGACCACATTTCCCTTCTGCCATTCCGGGACGTGGTCACCCTAGTTGCCCCTTCATGCCCTACCTTGAGTCCCTGGTGGTCCAGCGGCGTGGAAAGCGCTCTGTGCCTCCTCCGGCACAGAGCTGAAGCTCCCGCGCGCTGTGCTCTGTAATGCAGAGCGCTGGGAGATGATGTCATCTCCCAGCGCTCTGTATTACTAGAGCGCTTGCCTCCAGATCAGGTAAGCTGCATTGCCGCCCTGGATGTCAGCCTGCAAGCGGTGTGTCATATCATGGACGCCGCGAGGGAACGCTGATTTATGCTACCAAGCGCTCCCTCGCGGCGTCCATGATGTGACACACCGCTTGCAGGCTGACATCCAGTGCGGCTTGGCTTCATTCCGGGACACTTCATTGTCCCGGTTGAAGATGACCCGGGACGCGGGACATAGCCCTGAAATAAGGGACAGTCCCGGACGTTCCGGGACCCGTGGTCACCCTACATATCTACCAATTCCTTTGATAACATCTGATTCATAACACTAATAGCTGCTACATGTATCATGGGTAGCACTTTAAATCTGGTGGACACATTCTCTCATTACTTGTTTCAGCTTGCCCATGAGTTTGGGCACAGATTATTGGGAATAGCCTTTAATTATGAGACACAGCGGGCTATTTGGTCAAGTTCAACTTATCTCTTTGCAATACAAGTTACACTCTACACTACTGGAGTCTCATTATCTAGTATACACCTCACGCACAAGGTCTCAAATTTTGTTATATTCTTTTTTTCAGCTCTTTCATGCTATTACTGAACATGTTAATTTTTTTTTTTTTTGTCCTTAATTGGCATAAAATTAAACAGATGTGAAGAGCCGAAATAAAATTGTGATCTACATTTTAATTCTTCTATTTCCCAATTTCAGGGGTTATATCACTAAACCATATATGGATATATACGTGTGTCTCCAATGTAGTTCTTCTTTCTCTTTTTTATCGCCCCTCAAATTTTACGTCTAGAGCTGGCAGCATGTTTGACTTTGCCACCTGCTAATCTGGTTGTACAATTTATAGGTCCTGAAACCCAATAGGACAAGTCAGCGGCAATGTTTGTATAGGCTTGTTCGAGTTGTTGGATGGGCAGCCCGATGGAGCGCTAAGCTGACCCCAACTACCTCACAGTACATACGGGCTTTCCCCCTGGTGGTGGGCCCTCCATCTATGAACGAATGCCGAGCCTCTCCATCAGCCTTTGGACTGACTGCACACAAGACAAACAGGACTTCTCCCCTTGCTTTTCTGGTGTAACTGGGAACTTTCTGGATGTGCCCCAGAGACTCAGGTTAATTACCTGGTCCCCAGGGAAAGAGGCTGAGTCTCTAGCTGTTGAGCATTACATGAGAAACTGCCCACTTCTCCTCCTTCCCACCCTGTTCCTCCCATTTCCCACCTACTTCACCTACTTCTCACCCTGTTCCTCCCACTTTCTGGCCACTTCTCCTCCTTCCCACCCTGCTCCTCTCACTTCCTACCCACTTCTCCTCATTCACACCCTGTTCCTCCCACTTCCCACCCACTTCTTCTCCTTCCCACTGTCACAGCTTACCTTGAAATGATGCTTCGGTGTCATCCCGTGCATCGTTTTGGGCTTTGGGTCCGGGCTCTCTTGGTGTCTGTGGTGGCCACCCGGGTCATCTGGCTAGGCGGCACTAGATGACGCGGGATGGGTGCAGGCATTTGACGCATGTCGGCTAGATGCGTCAGTTACGGGTGCAAGGCTGCGTATTGACGCAGGCCTCAACTTTAGACAGGAAGATCTGGTCAGTCATCTCCCATCTACTTCCTGGGTCTTGGTATTTAAGGGAACTGAATTTCCATCCAGTTACCCTTACGTTGTTGTTCATTGCAGTTATATTTAGCTTATTCCTAATATCCTGTGTATGACCTTGGATTGTCTGACCATCCATCCTGGTGCTGAGCTGTGGCTCTGTCTGACTACCCTGTCCGTGTATGACCCTGGCTTCTCTGACTATCCATCCTGGTGCTGACCTGTGGCTCTGTCTGACTCTTCTCTGTGTGCACCCTATTTGTTTGGACATCCAATCTGGTGCAGACCTGTGGGTCTTGTTGATTACCCCCTCCGTGTATGGCCCTGGCTTGTCTGACTATCCAAACTGGTGCCGACCTGGGGCTCTGTCCGGCTATCCTCTGTGTTGTCTCCTGTTTAGTGGACATCCTAACTGGTGCAGACCTGTGGCTCTGGCTGACTACCTACTCCATGTATGAGCTTGGCCTGTCTGATTATCCAATCTGGTGCTGACCTTTGGCTCTGTCCAGCTACCCTCAGTGTTGCCTTCTGTTTAGAGGACATCCTAACTGGTGCAGACCTGTGGCTCTGGCAGACTCTAGCTTTACTGACTGCAGGCGTGAGTCAGTAGTCTCCCTTATTGCCTTCCATTTTGGGAGAATTCCTTCTTCTGACTGACTGCTGGCGTGAGTCATTCTTCTTCCTGGTTACCATCATTAGGGGAGACCGTTCGGGTCTACGCTTGGCATTCTGTTGTATGAGACTACCATTGGCTTCGGCCTAGTCTCAGCAGTCTGGGAACTTGGAGGTAGCCTCCTATTTCTGATAGAGTCCCTGCCTCTTTTGTTACCCCCTGCTTCTTCCTGAGACTACTATATATTTTACAAATATTGTTATTCTATATACGATTCTAATAAAGGTGATGTTAACTATACCGTCTGACTCTTGTCTTGTTTGCAAACCGTGATACCCACCCTGTTTTACCCACCTCCCTCTCACTTCTCCTCCATCCCACCCTGTCCCACCCACCTCCCTCTCACTTCTCCTCCATCCCACCCTGTCCCACCCACTTCCCTCTCACTTCTTCTCCTTCCCACCCTGTCCCACCCACTTCCCTCTCACTTCTCCTCCTTCCAACCCTGTCCCTCCCACTTCCCATTCACTTCTCCTCTTTTCCACCCTGTTCCACCCACTTCCCATTTAAAATTTGATTAAGCCCCACCCACCCAATCAAGCCCTACCTGCTTTATAACACAAATCACATAATTAACTTAAGCCTGGTTGCAGCTCATGAGCCCTGTCTGTGAGAGAGCTCTGCAGAAGGAAGTTTCCGGGTTTGCTTCATTATAGACACGGCACCAAATTAGAGACTAAGGGCCGTAGGATGAGATCCGGGATAGGCCATTCGCAATATAAAGGAGAATTAAAAATTCCTATTCTTTTAATTGGGGGTTTTAACCCCTCAAATGCTGTAGAGGCAGACTTGGGAGAGGGCTCATGTGCTGCTAATGGGGAATGTAAATGAGACGATTTTCATCTTAAAGGGGGAGGCCTTAATTGGTGGACATTTCCTGTCTAAGGTAAACATACTTGTCCACATCTTCTAGTTGTTGTCCATCTACTGTGATTTTCCTTGGTATGGTAAATTTGTTAAACATGATTTGTGTTTTGTTGATATTCATCTTCAGACCCAAATCTTTGCTTTCCTGTTGTCGTCCTTCAGTGCGTTCTTGCAGTTCTTCAGGACAAATGACAAAGAGTATGATTTAGTCTACAAAACGTAAGTGATGTAGGTAGTGGCCACTGATATTAAGTATTTTTTTGTCCCAATTTAGCTTGCAGAAAAATTCTTCTAAAGAATCAGAAGTAGTTTTGGGGAGATTGTGCCTCCTTGTCGGACACTTTTTTTTCTATGTTGATCTGGACTTTATCATTGTTGACCTGTATTGCATTTTCATATATTGATTGGAGAATATTGATTTAATCTCAGTATCTATTTCATGGTTTATCAGAACATTGATTATTGCCAGCTTTTTCACTATATATATATATATATATATATATATGTCCAAAGTAGAACAAAGCACAGGCAGGTCTTCAATAAAGTAGTGACAAAAAGTGATAGTTTATTGTATCAATGTTTCGGGTACATTACAGCAGCCTTCGTCAGGATATATGTGAAAGAAACAAACTTCCCCATTTAAACCCTTAGCTTCTCATTAGCGACCCTTGTTCAGATTTGCTTAACACCAGTACCGTTATCAGTCATTCTGGACACCAAGAGTTTGTCATTAGGTTTTAAATGCACCAATCACTGGCACTAATTTTGGCGCTAATGAGGAGCTAAGGGTTTAAATGGGGAAGTTTGTTTCTTTCACCTATATCCTGACGAAGGCTGCTGTACTGCACCCGAAACATTGATACAATAAATCATCCACTTTTTGTCACTACTTTATTGAAGACCTGCGTGTGCTTTGTTCTACTTTGGACTTATATTTTGGCTTAACCAATAGCACCCAGGCTGAAGCCACAGTTCTTAAACGAGAGTGCCTCTGTTTCAACAGATATATGTATATACTGTCAGGAAGTGGTGAAGCTGTCATTATAACATTCTATGGAGAACTGCAACCAGTGACTCACCTCTCCCATAGAATGCAATAGAACAACTGTCTGGACACCAAAAACAGCTGTTTGAATACCAGGCAGCAGTTTTGCTAACATAGTAACCCATTTAATGCTGGAGGGGTATGCAGTGCATTTCGGAGCAAGTCATTGCACAGTCCTCTGGCACTCAAATTGTTAAAATTTAAAGAACGCACAACCATTTGAACTGCAAATACTTTAGAACAGCACATATCCCAGAATTTATTTTTTTCCTTCAAAAATGCACGTTTACTGCTCCTTAACCCTTTGAGTGCCAGGGAGGTACCCAACGCATTGCAATGCATTGAGTACCTCCCTTGTACTCAAAGGTTAATAAATGAGGTTGACACCTTTTAATAAAATGCCCAGCTTGTGTCCCCAGTGGTAGTTGGATTTGCTAAATGAGCGCGGCACTATACAGCAGTCAATAGCGGTAAACAAACTGGAGTCCAATTGAAAAGTTAATGGCTCTTTCCAAATGATCCCACAGCTAGTTAGATTGATTTTGCTTATTAAAAATCTCAGGACTGAAGCTGGGCAAATTAAAATTAACGAAGGCAGAAGGCGATATGCATTTATTAACCCCTTGCGCGCCGCCCTGGTACTTAAAGGGTTAAAGCGAAGACCGTTTCGGAGCTTACGTTCACCATGGGCCGTATCCACAAAGAAAAAAGAGAGCAGCGATACTGGTCCAAACCAACTTCATCACTGAGGACCAATAAAAATCCCTCAAATTCTCCTTGATTTAAATGGGGTGTTTAACACCTTGTTCTCCAGAACATTGTCTTTATGCCTTTGTTCAACCCTTTCGGTTGCAAGTGCGTTGCGTACCCCTCTGATACTAAAAGGGTTAAAATTTAGCATGTTCAGACAGGCGGACTTGATGCAATGCATTGCAAACCACTCTGTTCCTTAAGGGGTTAAGATTACCATGTATAAGAGCAGAGTTTGAGGACCCATGGTCCTCTTAGCAAATAGTATGTCCTCCTCCATGGTAATGGCATCTAAGACTGAAAGTTCATAGGGGCCATTACAATTTTCTGTCCATAATAAGATAAGTGCGTCATTATTATTTGAAAGTGTTAATAGTGCTTTAAAGGGATAGTAATACTTAAAATGTAAAAAAAATATATATTGTAAAACAAGGGCACTCCCACTGCTGAGAGATATTTTATTCAAAAAATGATAACAGCTCAAACTTGACTTTTTTAGGTGCAATATCACAGTGGCCTGAACATTTACAGTGGCAGTGTTGCTACACCATCCTATGGAGATTTATGGTCTACAGACCAGTGCAGTCCATATGATGGTGTAACAATAGCGCCACTATACGTTTTCAGGCCACTGTGATATTGCACCTAAAAAATTCAAGTTTGGGCTGTTATAATTTTTTAACAAAATATCTTGCAGCAGTGGAAGTCCCCTTGTTTTATTCGGGGACATAAATCCTACAACATATATTTTTTTTACATCTTAAGTATTACTATGTCTTAATGACAGCGGAGTGTGCAGGCTGGCATTTCCTAAAGCATTTCGCTCTACTGCACAGCCCCAGAGAACTGGCACAGCAGTAGAAAGCCAGTGTCCCAGCATAGGAAAGGATCTGTGCCAGTGGATTTGTACATTCCCTCCCTCTTTAGTTTTCTACATAAAACCCTATTATGTTGTTAGCATCTATTTTCTCCTCAATGAAAAGACAAGAACTTGTTCCAGGCGATTTCTTTTCACACCTGCAAAATATTACTGCAATACCCAACGCGTTTCGCACATCAGTGTATGCACCAGGGGCCCAAGTGCTCTAAAGGAACAATTTGGTATTTCTATTTTTTCTTGGTTCATAGACATAAAGAAAGACACGTATAAGAGATTCTTACAAGCTTTCTTATTGCAGTCATAAATCTTCTACTGTGTAACAGGAGTACAATTGGAGAGATATCTTGGTTATTTCAATGGATGGGAAAATGACATTACAAATCAAACATGGCTCCCTCTGGATGCTGGAGGCGAGGCGAACGAGTAAAGATATAAAATGGAAGAGATTAGTAGTTTTCTGCTTTGCTTTGTGTTTTCAATTGATTTTGGTGCTTAAAGGGGAACTGTACCTGTACAAATAAGGGGCTCTTGAGGGCTTATGTACAAAGTCAGCATTGGAGCAATTCTAGGGCTAAACAACTGCACACAAAGGAAGGAAAAAACTACAATTCATTTCAATGTAGATTTTCACTCCTAGATTACAATGGTTCACTTTTAACCCTTTGAGTGCCAGAGGGGAACGCAACGCATTGCTTTGCAATGCGTTGCATACCCTTCTGGAACTCAAAGGGTTAAAACATGGCACACAAAACAGCATGTGACGTCCCGGAGCTATAAACATGTCGCCGTGATTAAAAGGGCGACACGAGAATCTCGCCCTGTCAGAAAAGCGTGAGATTCTCATGTTGCCGTTATTAAACACCCCATCCAGTACTTTATTTTATTAAATTTGTACTGGGCATCCAGCCTGACCAGATGAGCAAACTGCATTGTTAATGCCTTGAGTGCAGCTCACGCTGCTCCGAGCGTTCTCTCCACCCTTTTCTCTGCGTGCTTCACTCCGTCCTGTCATTCTGCATGCAGAGACAAGGGGAGAGAGAGCCTGGAGCATCGCTGAGCTGCAATCAAGGGGTTAACAATGCAGTTTGCTCATTGCAATGAATCAGGTGTGCACTGTTGTTGCTTATTTTAAAATGTCTGGGCTGTATTCGGACCTCAAATCTGGTCGAGCTGGATGCCCAATAGAAATTTAATAAAGTACTGCACACGCTGTTTAATAACGGCAACATGAGATTCTTGCACTTTTCTGACAGGACGAGATTCTCATGTCGGCCTCTTAATCACGACACGTCGTGATGTCGCACACTACTTTTGTGTGCAACGTTTTAAAAGGATACCAAAAAATACTTCAGGGAACTCTCTAGCACAAAAATGGTTAAAGTCTCCATTTTAATCAATTGTCATTATTAGTCCCTATCGTGCAGTTTTTTTTTTTGCACCCATAATTGCTCAGGACTTCTTAGTACATCTACCTCACCTGGGGTGAGTTTCTGAAAAAGGAAAGATATCAGTTTTAGGGCCAGATTATCCTGTAGACAGTGTAGGCAACTGCTCAGAGCACCATATCTTGAGGGGCGGTGCCTCAGCTGTGGTGGTCACACCCACATTCTGAATTGTGAGTGAGGTCAGCGCAATCTCAGCATCCCTGCACCCGTTTTACAGGATATTATTTAACCCCTGGGGTGCATTGCTTCTCTATAGCAACCAAGGGGTTCAATCTTATTTTTGTCCTTGCTCGTAATAAGCTAAGGGTATTTTATGTGCCAGCAAAAAGTGGATGGGATGGGGGCGGAGTCATATGAGGACTGGGGGTGTGGACATGGGTGGAGCTAAGGTCACCTGGAGTGTCTTGCACTGGGAGCCTGCGATGTAAATTCAGCCCCGTACAGCACACAACAATCAATTCCAGCACCAGTTTTAGGGAAGAATCACATTATTACATCCTCCCTAGCGTGGATCAGGGATGAGCAACCTGTAGCCCTCCAGCAGCGGTGGTGGTAATAAAATCCATATCCGTCTGATGGAAGCTGTAGTCCAAAAACAGCTGCAGATCCACAATGTACCCACCACAGTGTAAAGCAACGGTTCTCAACATTTTTCTTCCTCAAGACATCCCTAGCTGGAATTTTTTTAGGGGAACCTACAGGTTTATAAGTAATTTGCAAAGGAGTAATTAACCCTTTGAGTGCCAGAGAGGGACGCGACGCATTGCCCTGCAATGCGTTTGCGTACCCCTCTGGCACTCAAAGGGTCAAGGGTACAAGTACATAATTAGATTGTTATTGTAGATCTCGTAATTAGAATAACAAAACCAAACACATTGTGTATAACAGTTTCCATAAATATATTTTTGAAAACTCGGTATTCACATTTACTTTATAGAGACGCTAGATGAAGAGCCCGTTTACACGGGGCCACAGCGCCACCCAGCAACGGCCGCGCTGCAGTCATGGAGGTGCACAGAGAGGATTACGGTCTGAATCAGGGGAGGGCTGGCCTGGGGGCAGGGGGGCAATTGCCCCCTGGGCCGGTCATATGTCTGGGATGATGGGCCACTGCTCCTTGCTAAATCTCCCAATTGCTGCTGTAAATGGAGCTACACTAGTGATAACATAGAGCTTACAATTGAAATGGAGCTACACTAGTGATAACATAGAGCTTATAATTGAAATGGAGCTACACTAGTGATACCACAGAGGTACAATCCAAATGGAGCTACACTAGTGATAACATAGAGCTTATAATTGAAATGGAGCTACACAAACCACACCACAGAGGTACAATCCAAATGGAGCTACACTAGTAGTATAACCCATTCCCTTGTAAGCTCTATAGTATCTCTAGGTAAGCTTTACTTAAATTGTAAGCTTTGTAGGAGCGCACTAGTATAGCCTCACTTCAGCTGGAAGCTCTGTGGTATCACTTGCCTTACTTCACAACATTAATGCCAATTTTAAAATTAACAAAAGGGGGTGGGGCTGGGACAGTGGGCTTGAGCGATATAGAAATGGGCCACTTGACTGAATTTGCCCCCTGGGCCACAAGTTGCCAGCCCTCCCCTGGTCTGAATTCGGAGCGGCCCGCTCTGTTATCAGCCACGCCGTGGGCAGACTTTACTGCGTATGACTGCAGCGCACACAGCCAACTGTACTGTGCATGACAGCTTCTGACAAACTTTAGCAAATTGTTATATAGGAGAGGGGCACCTGAAGTGGATGTCTGTACCGAGCCCTGATTGAGAATCCAAGGGGTTAAAGAGGTGATAAAGTGGAGATGACTTCTCCAGTGATATCACTTCTCCAGTTCCTATGTTATTCTACGGAGCCTATTCACTAAGATTTCTAACTTGAGAAACCGTAGTACAAGGCTGTACAAGTTCAGTCCTCCAGCGCCACCAACAGGCCAGGATGTAAGGATTTCAGTGATTAAGCACAGGTGAGATAATCAGTGGATCATTCATTGTGACTGACTCACCTGTGATTAATCAGGAAAATCCTTATATCCTGGCCTGATGGTGGCGCTTGAGAACTGAACTTGGACAGCCTTGCCTTAGTGCATGGGATCCACAGAATAACATAGGAATTGGAGAACTCATTTAAAGGGATAGTAATACTTAATTGTTACTAATCCCTATATTAAAGTGCTATCTATATATATAAAAGAGAAAGGTTCATTGCATAATTTATGTCTCCTCAGGAGACACACACACACCCAGGGGTGGCAATAAGGAGGGGTTACTGTTCCCATTGGGTGATTCAATGGGGGTGTGATTTTCACACCAATTGCAGTGGCCGAAGGGAGTTGGCCCGCCCCCACTATGCAGCCCGCCCACCACTATCAAAGTCAGAAAAAAACAATATGGCCGATACTTGCTCCTACACCACAGACAAACACACACATGCCCCACTCACACAGCACCAAACTCACACACATGCCCCACTCACACAGCACCACACTCACACACACATGCCCCACTCACACACACAAATGCCCCACTCACACACACAAATGCCAGAAAGAAATATGGCTGACACACAGTCACTCACCCTGATTCCCAGTGGCCTCAGCAGGACCTGTACTACAGCCACTGAGAAACAAAATGGCACTCAAAGGGTTAAGGTAGGTCCTCATTGCTCACTTATTTCTTCACTGTCATCATTTGCCATACAACACAGAGGACAGGCAGGCATCAGGTACACACTTAACCCACTGACTGCCACAGGGTTGTGTATCAAGTTTTAGCCCTCAATGAGTGTGTTCAAACCTCTCACACTGTAAACTTGCAATGTATTGCCCCCAGTGTCATCTCTCAAACCTTTATGGTTTGAGAGATAATCGCTCCTAAAGTTGCCCTCTCCCTCCCCCTTCCCCGAAGTCAGTGTTGTAGCTGACTGAAGGGAAATCCAGTTTTAGATCATCAGGCGGCTCTGCAGCAGAGCCGTGATCGCGTTAATTAAAAAAAATCTTTCACTGAAATGTTCTTCTTCGTGTGCTTGCAAACCAAGCACAAACCAGGCACATGTAGATGACCATTTCAGTGAAAGTTTTCTTTTTTATTATCGCGATCGTGACTGTGCTGGAGAGCCACCTGAAAGTCGTATGCCTTGCTTCCCTGCAGTCAGCTAGAATGCTGACTACGGGGAAGGGGGAGGGAGGGTAACTTTAGGAGCGATCATCCCTCAAACCATAAAGGTTTGAGGGATGACACTGGGGGCAATACATTTATTTTTAATAGGACTTTAATATAGGGATTAGTAATACTTAAGTATTACTATCCCTTTAATTGGAGAAGTCATCTCCACTTTATCACCTCTTTATCGCCCCCTAGTGCATCTCTGCTCTGGTGTAGAGCGGTATTTCAAAGAAGTGTGAAAGAGTATAATGAAAGAGTGTAGTTTAGTGACAGTGGAGTGAATGTAATAAACCCCCAGTGCAATACAGTACAATGCAGGAGCCCAGAATAGCATTCAAGTGGTTAAAGGGATAGTAATACTTAAAAAGTAAAAATAAATAAATAAATATGAATGCTGTATGGTTTATTCCCCTGAGTAAAACAAGGATACTCCCACTGCTAAAATGTATTTCATTCAAAAGTTATCACAGCTCTTACTTTTTTAGATGCAATATCACAGTAGCCTGAAATTGTACAGTGGTGCTGTTGTTACACCATCCTATGTACAGGTCAGGTCAGCTGACCATAAATATCCATAAGATGGTGCAGCAACAGCGCCACTGTATACTGCATCTAAAAAAATCAAGTTTGAGCTGTAAAAAGTACATTTAAATCAATGGTGCCTTCTTTTGGATCAACGATGGTAAACAGGAATAGGAAAAGGTTGAACTAGATGGACGCAAGTCTTTTTTCAACCTAAATTACTATGTTACTATGTTAAGTATATTTGTTCCCTATAGTGCATTTGGCTTGCTGTGGAATTGCTGTACTTGTGCATGTGGAGAAGATCGCACCGGCAGCAGAGCAATTCTGTGTGTTCTTCGGAGAGATGAAGGAAACCACGTCAAAACTGAGATGAAGTTCACAAATAAACAGTCTTTACTGTAGAAAACAGGAGGAATTGGACATCAGAATCTGAGTGAAGTCTAGGTCTGAGGAAAAGGTTGCGACAGCACTCGTTCAATCACCGTCTCTCAATCCAGTGACGATATAAAAACAATAATTCTTTATTCCAACTATGGAGGTGGGAGACACAAAAACGAACAAACAAGACCCCCCGAAAAAGACGAGTGCTGTCGCAACCTTTTCCTCAGTATACGGATGTATTCAGACTGGAGAGCCTGCAGCGACCACTGCACCGGGATCTATCGTCTGGTTTCTTACCTTAACCCCTTAACGACCAGCGGTCCTGGGACATTTCCGTCCCATAATGACTGCATAGGAGCACTTGGACGCGCCAGTACACGTGACCTGTCACGCGTATCGGCACGTCATTATGCGGCCTGATAGAGATCGCTCCGATCTTGGAGCGGTCAATTTCAGGCCCTATTTTTACTTACAGCGCTCCCGGTAGAGCGCTGTAAGTAAAAAGTACGTGACATACCAGGACCGTCATCGGTCCTTGAGTATTTCAAGGACCGTGACGGGCATAGTACGGCACATGTCGTTAAGGGGTTAATGGGGGGTAAGTTTACCTTTTATTCATCTTGAGCAAATTATATATGCAGCGTGTTAGCACTACATCCTTCTGAACATTAATGAAGTCTAGGTCTGTCCCTAAACACAAATCTGAACCTCTCCATGTTGCTTTAGTGCTGGTACCGTTCTCATAGTCCCGCTGGTAATCTGGCTAGGCCATCGCACACACAGTCCACCCTACTGAGCTATGGAGGATGAAGAACCAATTCTGAGCCTGCACACGACCTGGGAAACACAAACCGCCCAGTCTGGGAGATGCAGGGACAGCAAGCGACCAATGGAAAAGTCTCTGATACTCTCCCATCTCTTAGAGGCATGGGCAGCATCTTCCCCATCTGAGACCATGGGCAGGATGCAAGAAACGAGCACAACCATTATTTACAGTAGTGGTTCTCAACCTGTGGGTCGGGACCCCTTCGGGGGTCTAATGACGATTTGCCAGGGGTCGCCTAAAACCATCAGATATTTATATTTCTATTTATAACACTAGCAAAATTACAGCGATGAAGGAGCAACGAAAATCATTTTACTCTTAGGGGTCGCCACAACGTGGGAAATTTTATCAAAGGGTCGCGGCACTAGAAAGGTTGAGAACCCCTGATTTAAGGGGAACTACCAGCCCGCAATAACTTTACCTGAGTTCAGTCTTCATCTGGCGACTAGCTGCTTAGTAGCGCTAGTCGCCAGAAAAATTACCTGGATCCAAAGATTTTGCCATTTTTCCGAGGCTCACAGCAGCAGGAAGCACGGACATCTCGTCACAGTGACGTCCGTGCGCCTGCGCTGTCAGTCCCTTTCGGAGCCAAGTGGCTCCAAAAGGGACTGACAGCGCAGGCGCACGGACGTCACTGTGACGAGATGTCGGAAAAATGGCAAAATCTTTGGAACCAGGTAATATTTCTGGCGACTAGCGCTACTAAGCAGCTAGTCGCCAGATGAAGAATGAATGCATGTTAAGTTATTGCGGGGTGGTAGTTCCCCTTTAGTCATATAGCTATTAAAAAAATTAATTAAATTATGCCAGTCCTATCTCTCAAACCTTTATGGTTTGAGAGATATTCGCAGCTAAAGTTCCCCCTCCCTCCCCTTGCACTGACATCAGCACACACCACAATGATTTTTCTTTAACGTGCAGGGTATATATTGAACACAACTGGAACATAAGAAATTTCATGGTTACTGTGTTCATGATTGCTCTATACAGATCGCATTGATAGGGATCTCTCAGCTTTCATTCATAATTCTTCACTAATATGATTAAGTAGTGAACTTTGTTAATTTAGTGTTTTTTGACAATACCCTTTTTTATCAGATTTGACCTTACGAGAGATTAGCATTTTATCAGCTTAAAGGGATAGTAATACTTCATTTTAACTTTATTTTATTTTGTAGGCATTAAAAAAACATGAAGAATGATATAAGTCTTATCTCTCAAACCTTTATGGTTTAAGAGATATTCACAAACAAAGTATCCCCCCCTGTTCAAGCAGATCAGAAGGGAGGTGCCCAGGTAGACTGCAGAGAGGGACAATCTTCAATTAAGATAAGGGAAAAAGCTGAAAAACTTGTCAAGGGGGGAAGGGCTTTCATTGTTTTCATACAAAGAAAATTGTCCCCTGCTGTTATCTGTCTGGTCATACAACCAGATTCACATCTGAGAAGAGATGGCTTACAATAGGTAAAAGGGGCGGGAGGGGAACTTTGCTTGTGAATATCTCTCAAACCATAAAGGTTTGAGAGATAAGACTTATATCATTCTTCATGTTTTTTTAATTCCTACAAAATAAAATAAAGTTAAAACGAAGTATTACTATCCCTTTAAAGCGGAATTACCATGTCACAAAATGTTTAGCTTAAACTTCTGGCGACTAGTTGCTTAGTAGCGCTAGTCTCCAGAATTATTACCTGATTTAATAGATATATGCTTTATTCCCCAGCTGTCAGTAGCACGGAGAGCAGACATCTTGCCAGAATGACGTCCGCGCGCCTGCGATGTCAGTCCCAGCCGGGTCTAGGAGGCGTTTCTATTAGCCGATCGGCTCTAAAAGGGACTGACAGTGCAGGCGTGCGGACGTCATTCTGGCAAGATGTCCGTGCTCCGTGCTACTGACAGCTGGAGAATAAATCATATATCTATTAAATCAGGTAATAATTCTGGCGACTAGCGCTACTAAGCAGGTAGTCACCAGAAGGTGACTTAGTTAAGCTAAACATTTTGTGACATGGTAGTTCCGCTTTAATCTCCATAATAATAGATAATATATTGGTTCACCCTTGTGAATGATTTGTAATTTATATGTCTCTTTTCTGAAACTAGTGACAATCTGGGTTTGACCAAGGAAATATCACTGCATTTTATTTATTTCTATTAAAAGTTATTCAGTATCTTTTTTGTCCTTATATCATACAATCTGTGAATGGGTGAGTTCTTTAGCATGGTTATCTTTTATCTCCGCTAATTACTATACCGACTGGAAAAGAAAGGAAACTTGCCATGTGGTGGGGGAAAAATTCAGTCTTCCCATTGATTACAATGCAATGTGCTAGGAGTACAAAACCAGAAAATCCAAACTTTTTCACAAATAAATTCCCGCTTGGCAGGAAGTGCCATTTTTCTCCTGTTTCACTTTTGTGGTGAAAAGTTTTGATCATCCCTACTGGTAACCATAGAACTATACATACTGACTCCCAGCCTTGTCCAACTGCACTGGTAGCCATAGAACTGCACATACTGACCCCCCAGCCTTGTCCAACTGCAACGCTAGCCATAGAACCCCACATACTGACCTCTAGTATTGTCCTACTGTACTGGTATCCATAGAACCACACATACTGACCTGTAGCCTTGTCCAACTGCAACGCTAGCCATAGAACCCCACATACTGACCTGTAGCCTTGTCCAACTGCAACGCTAGCCATAGAACCACACATACTGACCCGTAGCCTTGTCCAACTGCAACGCTAGCCATAGAACCACACATACTGACCTGTAGCCTTGTCCAACTGCAACACTAGCCATAGAACCACACATACTGACCTGTAGCCTTGTCCCACTGCACTGGTATCCATAGAACCACACATACTGACCTGTAGCCTTGTCCCACTGCACTGGTATCCATAGAATCACACATACTGACCTGTAGCCTTGTCCCACTGGACTGGTATCCATAGAACCACACACACTGACCCCCAGCCTTGTCCAACTGCACTGGTATCCATAGAATCACACATACTGACCTCCAGCCTTGTCCCACTGCACTGGTATCCATAGAGCCACACATACTGACCCCCAGCCTTGTCCCACTGCACTGGTATCCATAGAACCACACATACTGACCTCCCAGCCTTGTCCCACTGCACTGGTATCCATAGAACCACACATACTGACCCCCAGCCTTGTCCAACTGCAACGCTAGCCATAGAACCACACATACTGACCCCCAGCCTTGTCCCACTGCACTGGTATCCATAGAACCACACATACTGACCTCCCAGCCTTGTCCAACTGCACTGGTATCCATAGAACCACACATACTGACCTCCAGCCTTGTCCCACTGCACTGGTATCCATAGAACCACACATACTGACCTCCCAGCCTTGTCCAACTGCAACGCTAGCCATAGAACCACACATACTGACCCCCAGCCTTGTCCCACTGCACTGGTATCCATAGAACCACACATACTGACCTCCCAGCCTTGTCCCACTGCACTGGTATCCATAGAACCACACATACTGACCCCCAGCCTTGTCCAACTGCAACGCTAGCCATAGAACCACACATACTGACCCCCAGCCTTGTCCCACTGCACTGGTATCCATAGAACCACACATACTGACCTCCCAGCCTTGTCCAACTGCACTGGTATCCATAGAACCACACATACTGACCGCCAGCCTTGTCCCACTGCACTGGTATCCATAGAACCACACATACTGACCCCCCAGCCTTGTCTCACTGCACTGGTATCCATAGACCCACACATACTGACCTCCAGCCTTGTCCTACTGCACTGGTATCCATAGAATCACACATACTGACCCCCAGCCTTGTCCTACTGCACTGGTATCCATAGAACCACACATACTGACCTCCAGCCTTGTCCCACTGCACTGGTATCCATAGAACCACACATACTGACCCCCAGCCTTGTCCCACTGCACTGGTATCCATAGAATCACACATACTGACCCCCAGCCTTGTCCCACTGCACTGGTATCCATAGAATCACACATACTGATCCCCAGCCTTGTCCCACTGCACTGGTATCCATAGAACCACACATACTGACCGCCAGCCTTGTCCCACTGCACTGGTATCCATAGAATCACACATACTGACCACCAGCCTTGTCCTACTGCACTGGTATCATAGACCCACACATACTGACCCCCCAGCCTTGTCCTACTACACTGGTATCCATAGAACCACACATACTGACCCCCAGCCTTGTCCCACTACACTGGTATCCATAGAATCACACATACTGACCCCCAGCCTTGTCCCACTACACTGGTATCCATAGAACCACACATACTGACCCCCAGCCTTGTCCTACTGCACTGGTACCATAGAACCACACATACTGACCCCCCAGCCTTGTCTCACTGCACTGGTATCCATAGAACCACACATACTGACCCCCAGCCTTGTCTCACTGCACTGGTATCCATAGAACCACACATACTGACCCCCAGCCTTGTCCTACTGCACTGGTATCCATAGAACCACACATACTGACCCCCCAGCCTTGTCTCACTGCACTGGTATCCATAGAACCACACATACTGACCCCCAGCCTTGTCTCACTGCACTGGTATCCATAGAACCACACATACTGACCCCCAGCTTTGTCCCACTGCACTGGTATCCATAGAATCACACATACTGACCCCCAGCCTTGTCCCACTGCACTGGTATCCATAGAACCACACATACTGACCCCCAGCCTTGTCCCATTGCACTGGTACCCATAGAACCACACATACTGACCCCCCAGCCTTGTCTCACTGCACTGGTATCCATAGAATCACACATACTGACCCCCAGCCTTGTCCCACTGCACTGATATCCATAGAACCACACATACTGACCCCCAGCCTTGTCCCACTGCACTGGTATACATAGAATCACACATACTGACCTATAGCCGTGTCCCACTGCACTGGTATCCATAAAACCACACATACTGACCCCCCAGCCTTGTCCCACTGCACTGGTATCCATAGAACCACACATACTGACCCCCCAGCCTTGTCTCACTGCACTGGTATCCATAGAATCACACATACTGACCCCCAGCCTTGTCCTACTGTACTGGTATCCATAGAACCACACATACTGACCCCCAGCCTTGTCCCACTGCACTGGTATCCATAGAACCACACATACTGACCCCAGCCTTGTCCCACTGTACTGGTATCCATAGAACCACACATACTGACCCCCAGCCTTGTCCCACTGCACTGGTATCCATAGAATCACACATACTGACCCCCAGCCTTGTCCTATTTCACTGGTATCCATAGAACCGCATATACTGACCCCCAGCCTTGTCCCACTGCACTGGTATCCATAAAACTACACATACTGACCCCCCAGTCTTGTCCCACTGCACTGGTAGCCACAGAACTCCACATACTGACCACCAACCTTGTCCCACTGCACTGGTATCCACAGAACCACACATACTGACCTCCCAGCCTTGTCCCACTGCACTGGTAGCCACAGAACTCCACATACTGACCACCAACCTTGTCCCACTGCACTGGTATCCACAGAACCACACATACTGACCCCCAGCCTTGTCATACTGCACTGGTATCCATAGAATCACACATACTGACCTATAGCCGTGTCCCACTGCGCTGGTAGTCATACAACCATACATATTGACCTCTAGCCTTGTCCCACTGCACTGTTAACCATAGAATCACAGAGATACAATGCATTGGAGACCTCTCCAGCACTTAATCGGTTAAAAACCCAATTTCAGAAATAGGATTTTTTACTTCTCACCTAAGGTGCCGTTGTTTTGTCCCAGAGTCATTGCAGTCTTTAATCGTACATCAGATTCAGTGTGTTATTTTTGTCCATGACAAGGTTAAATTATGCATGCAGCTAATTAGTGTTGCCAGTGGAGCGTGTCTGAACATTACCTCTGGTCCCAAAGTGCTCCCCTCCAGCAGATCGTCCCAGGAAGTGACATGCCCCCATGCTGCTAAGGCGCAGGGGATCAGGTCCCTGCAGGGTTCAGCAATTCCCAGACCCAGCTTGTTTACTCTCCTTATTAAGCTGTTTTAACACAGACTCAGCAACTTCCTCTTTTAGTGTTGTGCTGCACTTTCTCGCCAATTACAATTTACTTTGGCAAAGAGAAAAGTTGTGAAGGCGCGTGTGCGTGAAGGCGAATATTTATGGAACGGGGCTTGGGAATGCAAAATCTTACAGTCTAATTAGACTAACGGACTCTCTGTGCTTGAGATAATGCAAGACAATTGTTTAGAACTAGTAAATTAACCTACTCGGCATTGCTTTGTGATGTGTTTCTAAACATCTTATTAGAAAGGGAGAAACATATCATTTCAGTTTACTGTCCTTTTTAGGGCCGTGTAAAAGTTGCAGTGCACTTTTTTTTGGGGGAAAATACATATCTTAGAGATTTCCTTGCTCAGTAAAGGAACGATATCCCCTATGCTGGGGCATTTTTCAGCTTTTTTTTTAATTTATTGTTTTTCAAAATTAAACTCTTATCAACAGCGTTAACTGGGGATCAAAAGGCCATTTTTTTGCAATGCATTCTGTGGGAAAGCATCAGTCATAGACCATCCATAATAATTGATTGCAACAGCACCACCTGGTGACCACATTATAACATTGCAGTTTAATGTAAAAAGAAGTTTGACTTATAATAACTTTTGAATTAAATATCTCCACTGAAGTATTCTTGTTTAATTCAGCAGGTAGATCTCTAGTACATATATGCTTTTCCATAATAAAAGTGAATTGCTCCTTTAAAGGGATAGTAATATTTCGTGTTATCTTTATTTTATTTTGTAGGCATTAAAAAAAACATGAAGAACGATATAAGTCTTATCTCTCAAACCTTTATGGTTTGAGAGATATTCACAAGCAAAGTTTCCCCTCCCGCCCCTTTTACCTAGTGTAAGCCATCTCTTCTCAGATGTGGAATGCAGTCCATAGTCCAGACAAATAACAGCAGGGGACAATCTTCTTCCTATGAGAACAATGAAAGCCCTGCCCCCATTGACAAGTTTTTCAGGTTTTTCCCTTATCTTAATTGAAGATTGTCCCTCTCTGCAATCTACCTGGGCACCTCCCTTCTGATCTGGCTGAGCAGTGTTACATCAGTAGAAGGGGCAGGAGGGGGATACTTTGTCATTGAATTACTCTTAAACTACAACTCTGACAGAATTGAAATAACACTCTCCAAAGTCCAAATACTATGATGATTAATTAGAGCTGCTTTTATTATGAAACATTGCTATTCCTTTAAACACATCCCAAAACAAGTCCATAACCCTGGCAACACACCCATCCAAAACTGCCCAGACAATGGAAGGGAGGGCGGAGATGTTCCTCCTCATGATCACCTAAAGACTGCCCCGATTTCCTGTCCCTCTTCATAACCTCGCATCACACCCATCTACCTACTTTCCTACAACTCTCCCATTTTACTCTCTACTCTCCTGCTGGGTCTTTATCCTTATCGTAAAGATGGATTTTGTTAGATATAAATTATATGTAACAAAATATGGATGGTGGTTATTGTATTTAACAGTGGACATGTATCGTACTGTGTAGCCATACACGACTGGGTGAACGATGAGCCACTTAGACCCTGCAACCAGGTGCCAGTCAGTCTGCATGTACCACCATATGATCTTATCTGGAGGCACATGAAAACAGTGCATGGGAACAGTAGATTCCCCTGGAGTGCCTGACTGATCACGTAGGGTGGAACATAAGAAGTGGAGCATTGATTAATTTTTGAAAGCCATAAATTTATGTGTTACTTGTGATTGCTCACTTGAATGAGGTGCAATTGCTAATCCTCTAAAATAATGGTGGACATTTTAGCCACTCCCACTTTTTGAAACGCATTTGGAAACATTTGTTAATTCAGAAAAAAACATGCAGTTCAGTAATACTTTGTTGTTAATCGGTTTGACATCAAAAGCACACTGTAAATCAGGGGTTCTCAACCTTTCTAGTGCCGCGACACTTTGATAAAATTTCCCAAGTTGTGGCGACCCCTAACAGTAAAATGATTTTCGTTGCTCCTTCATTGCTGTAATTTTGCTACTGTTATGAATCAAAATATAAATATCTGATGGTTTTAGGCGACCCCTGGCAAATCGTCAGTCGACCCCCGAAGGGGTCCCGACCCACAGGTTGAGAACCGCTGCCTTAAATCTTGTTAAAATGATCCAGTACTATCTCTTTAAGGTCATTAGATCATTATGAGGTTCACAAAACAAAAAGCTGATGCACTTTTTGTCAGCACTTTCTAAAGGCAAAATTAGGCATAGTATGAAAGGAGTGTCAGTTCCCAAAGTATGCAATTCTATGTTTGTTACAAAGAGAGAAAGCAGCACATTTTTGAGCTAGAGAAGACAGGCCAATAAAGTGGACCTGAAGTTTAGTTTGGGACGTCTTGTGGGCAGGACATTTGTTGTCTGTATTAGCGGAGTCAGAAAAGGAGAAAGGGGGTTGACCTCAAATGCACCAAAATTCTGTGTCAGTGACTGGGAAGACACATGCACCCGTGATCCAAGTTCCTTGATCTGGCTGTTATCTGTGTACTAGGAAAGTGTGGGGGGTGTGAAGGCAGAAAAGGAGATTTACCCAAATACCTTAAATTTAAAGGGATAGTAATGTTTCATAATAAAAGCAGCTCTAATTAATCATCATAGTATTTGGACTTTGGAGAGTGTTATATCAATTCTGTCAGAGTTGTAGTTCAAGAGTAATTCAATGACAAAGTGTCCCCCTCCCGCCCCTTTTACTGATGTAACACTGCTCAGCCAGATCAGAAGGGAGGTGCCCAGGAAGACTGCAGAGAGGGACAATCTTCAATTAAGATAAGGGAAAAACCTGAAAAACTTGTCAAGGGAGGCAGGGCTTTCATTGTTCTCATAGGAAGAAGATTGTCCCCTGCTGTTATCTGTCTGGTCTATGGACTGGATTCCACATCTGAGAAGAGATGGCTTACACTAGGTAAAAGGGGCGGGAGGGGAAACTTTGCTTGTGAATATCTCTCAAACCATAAAGGTTTGAGAGATAAGACTTATATCGTTCTTCATGTTTTTTAATGCCTACAAAATAAAACAAAGATATAACTAATTATTACTATCCCTTTAAAATCTTGTGCAACTGACTATGAAGACACAGTTCCTTTCTGGCCTGGCTGTAGTCTCTGCTAGGCAAGTCTGGGGTTGTGAGAATGGAGCAAATGAGAATGAACCCAAATACTCCAAAATTCAGTGTGAATGAGAAGACACAGGCAACTGTGATCTAATGGCGCGATGCAGGAAACGTGCGCAATCGCTATTTCCCATGTGAAAACCACTAGGGAATAGGTTTGCGCAGGATTTTGTTGAATTGAGCATGAAAATTCAAGATTAGCGAACGGCTGCGTATATTTATTTTTTTGTGGGCGTGGCTAAGATTAACGAATCTGTGTGAGTGGAATAGCGAATGCGCCTAATGGAAGAACTGCTATTGGGAATGAATTTATACGTCTGTGTAGTGTTGTCGTAAAATGGAATTTTCATGCGCAATTCAGGAAGCGTTCGGTATTTAGCTTCCTGGATTAGAACATGCGCAAAACCTATCTGCGCACAAAAATGCCTTTATCCAATGGGAACGTTTCTTGCATTGCGCCATAAGTTCCATTCTTCTGGCTGTTCTTTTTGTTAAGGGGCTGTGGCAGAAGTAGCAGATGCATGGCAAATTCTATTATTTTTTAATTGAAAAAAAATATAAAAAACCCCCCAAATAAATAGTTTGACTGATAGGTGACAGGGACCTTGACACGAGCTGTGACTGAGACAGGCTAATATTAGAAGACATAGGAGGAGATTCACTAAGCAGTGATATAGAGGTGATAAAGCAGAGATGACTTTTCCAGTTTTTCACTTCTCCATTTCCTTTGTTGTTCCATGGATCCTCGCTAAGATCTCCAAAGCTGAAGAAATCTTAGTGAATAGGCTCCATAGAATAACATAGGAACTGGAGAAGTGATATCACTGGAGAAGTCATCTCCACTTTATCACCTCTTTATAACCGCTTAGGGAATCTCCCTCATAGAGTATTTTGTAAAGGATGATAGATCACACACAGTCAGTCCCATTGTGTACTTCGCTGCTTAATAATATCCAGCAAATGAACTAGAGGCAGGGGTATAACAAAAGGAGTAGGAGCAGTGCAGGCACATGTTAGTAAAGTGGTAGACTAAAAAGTGTCTGCAGCCATGGTCGCTGCAGTGTGCACAATAAATGATGATGATTGTTCTCTTCCTGAGGAGGCTGTTAATCACAATCACATAAAAAGTTCCACCACCACTAGTAATATTAATAAACCGTCTAAGAACACTGATTATGACAACAAGTCACATTCTAGTATTGAGGAAGGTGTAGTAGTTTAACCAATTATTGTACCTGACAGTGAGAGTAAAATCACCAGTCCTCAAAGTTGTGGAGAATGTGCCGAAAACCCCTGTAGGGAAAAAAGTAAAAAAATAATTGTTTGAGATTTAAAAAAGTCTAGAGGAATATAAAAGTAGTGGGGAAGATGCAGCGGGTGATGCTGAGGATGACCTAATTATTAATGACTAGTGTAAAAGCCTGTGTGCAAGGGCCAAGGTCTGGGTAAAGTTAACCCTTTGCAATGCCTTGCATACCCCTCTGGCACTCAAGTGGTTAAGAGGCCGCTACCTCATTGCTCCACGTGATGCAGTCTTGCATCGCCTCACTCACACGATGCAATCATGCACAGTAGAGACTGCCCGAATGCAGGCAGTCTCTATTGCACATGACTGCATTGTGACAAACATCCTAGCAAATTATTATATAGGATGATGTTGATCCAGAAAATATCCCTCCAGAATCCTCCTCTTATCCAGATACAGATGAAGCTGACAGTGAGAGAGATGATGACTAGTGATGATCGAGCACCCCAATGCTCGGGTGTTCGGGTGCTCTGGCCGAGCACCCCCGGAGGCTCGAGTGCTCGGCCGAGCACCCGAGCCCCATTGAAGTCAATGGGAGGACTCGAGCATTACACCAGGCACCCCCTGCTCTGATGAGGGGAGGGTGCCTGGTCCATAGGAAAAGGGCAGAAAAAGATAGAAACACCACAGAAATGGTTCAGGGACAGCATAGGGAGGATGTCTGGATGCATCTTGGACTCCAACGTCGCTGCTGGGAACGATGTTTCGCCCGTAGTACGCCATTTTTACAGACTGACCGTAAAACACACAAAAAGGAAGATATAAACGACTTTAGGCGAAAAATTGTTACCAAACAGTATTTGCTGTATATTTACTTGTATATCATCTGCAAATTCTGCAAAAAATTTCATCGATTTTTCGGAACTGGGGCCATGATTAAGAGGGAAACGTGCGCAGAGGCAAATTCTGCAAAAAATTTCATCGATTTTTCTGAACTGGAGCCATGATTAAGAGGGAAACGTGCGCAGAGGCAAATTCTGCAAAAAATTTCCTCGATTTTTCTGAACTGGGGCCATGATTAAGAGGGAAACGTGCGCAGAGGCAAATTCTGCAAAAAATTTCCTCGATTTTTCTGAACTGGGGCCATGATTAAGAGGGAAACGTGCGCTGAGTCGACCATCTAAAACATTATGGGTGAGGGTCTGCTGCGGAGCTGACCATCCTAAACATTATATGCGAAGGCCCGCTAGTGAGCTGACGCTATAAAACATTATATGAGAGGGCCCGCTAGAGAGCTGACCCAATCAAACATTATATAAGAAGGCCCGCTGGTGAGCTGACCTATACAAAAAGTTGTCAAACAGGGCCCGCTGGTGAGCTGGCCCTATATAAAAATTATATCACAGGGCCCGCTGGTGAGCTGGCCCTATATAAAAATTATATCACAGGGTATATGGAAGAGAGTCAACCATATACCCGTTTTTTGGGTGGAAGGGGTGAATGGGAATACAGAGTATTCCCATCATTGTAAATAACATATATAAAGTCACTTTATGTTCACCCGGGGCTTTCCTCCAGTGGAGTGGAGAAGTCAGGGGAAATCCAGGCCTTGTTCATTTTTATAAGTGTCAACCTATCAGCATTTTCGGTGGAAAGGCGGATACGCTTATCTGTTATGATGCCACCAGCAGCACTAAATACCCGCTCAGACAGAACGCTGACGGCAGGGCAGGCCAGCACCACCAAGGCGTAGAGTGCCAGATCATACCACGTGTCCAGCTTGGACACCCAGTAGTTGTAAGGCACAGAGGGATCATTGAGGACGCTGACACGGTCTGCTATGTACTCCTTCACCATCTTCCAAAACTTTTCCCTCCTTGTGACACTAGGCTGCGCATCAGGGTGAGGGTGCTGGCGGGGTGTCATGAAGGTGTCCCACGCCTTGGAGAGTGTTGCCCTGCCTTTGTCGGAACTGTTGTGTGCTCCCCTTTTCTCCCCTTCTCGGTTGGCCAAGGTAGCACGTACTCTGCCGCCAGCATTGTCAGATGGAAAATTTTGGAGCAATTTTTCGACAAGAACCTTCTGGTATTGCACCATTTTGCTTGTCCTCTCCACCGGAGGAATGAGAGATGAGAAATTCTCTTTGTAGCGGGGGTCCAGAAGGGTGAACACCCAGTAATCCGTGTTGTCTAAAATGCGTATAACGCGTGGGTCACGGGAAAGGCAGCCTAACATAAAGTCAGCCATGTGTGCCAGAGTACCAACAGGCAAGATTTCGCTGTCCTCACCAGGAGGATGACTCTCAATCTCCTCATCCTCTTCCTCCTCTTCTGCCCACCCACGCTGAAGAGATGGAACTAAAGTTCCATGGCTACCCTCTGTAGCGGAGGCAACCGTGTCTTCCTCCTCCTCCTCCTCCACCTCCTCCAATTGTCGCTGAGAAGACGAAGTGAGGGTGCAAAGCGTCGGTTTTAATTGTGAGCAGCGAGCGTTTCAGTAGACACAGAAGTGGGATGGTTACACTGATAATAGCGTTATCGCCGCTCACCATCTGTGTCGATTCCTCAAAATTGCGTAAAACCTCACAGAGGTCTGACATCCATTCCCACTCCTCACTTCTGATTACAGGAAGTTGAACGGAGAGGCGACGACCGTGTAACAGCTGGTACTCCACTACTGCCCTCTGCTGCTCACAAAGCCGGGCCAACATGTGGAAGGTGGAGTTCCAGCGCGTGCTCACGTCACACAGCAGCCAGTGAGCTGGCAATTGTAAGCGCTGCTGCAGCTTCAACAGGCCGGCTGAAGCTGTTGATGTTGATGTGCACACACGCGGCGCACCTTGGTCAAGAGATCATGCAAATTGGGGTAGGTTTTTAGAAATCGCTGAACCACTAAATTAAATACATGCGCTAGGCATGGTACATGTGTGAGCTTGCCGAGCTCCAAAGCCGCCACCAAGTTACGCCCATTATCACACACAACCATGCCTGGTTGCAGGTTGAGTGGCGAGAGCCACTGCTCGGTCTGGTGACTAATCCCCTGCAACAGCTCTGAGGCCGTGTGCTGTTTGTCCCCAAGGCAGATCAGCTTCAGCACGGCCTGTTGACGCTTCCCCACTGCAGTGCTACACTGCTTCCAGCTACCGGCTGATGGGTGAGTGGCGCTGCGCGCAGAGAATTCAGAGGTGGAAACGGAGGAGGAGGAGCCAATAACGTAGGTGCTGGCGGAAACCCTGATGGAGGTAGGGCCCGCAATCCTCGGCGTGGGTAGCACCTGTGCCATCCCAGGGTCCGAGTCGCTCCCAGCCTCCACAACATTCACCCAGTGTGCCGTCAGGGAAATGTAGCGTCCCTGGCCACAAGCACTTGTCCATGTGTCAGTCGTTAAGTGGACCTTCCCAGTAACTGCGTTGGTCAGGGCACGGGTGATGTTACGGGACACATGGTGGTGTAAGGCGGGGACGGCAAACCGGGAAAAGTAGTGGCGGCTGGGGACTGCGTACCGAGGGACAGCTGCTGCCATCAGGCTGCGGAAGGACTCAGTCTCCACAAGCCTAAATGGCAGCATTTCGATGGCCAGTAATTTGGAAAGGTGTGAGGTTAGTGCTATGGCCTGTGGGAGGGTGGCTTGGTATTTTCGCTTGCGCTCAAATGCCTGGGGTAACGACATTTGGACGCTGCGCTGGGACAGGGAAGTGGATGTGGTCGCTGATGGTGCTTCAGATGGTACAGGTGCAGGGCGGGAGGTATGCGGGCCTGCGCCTTCGACAGGCGATTGGCCGGCACCGAAAACAGGGGAAGAGGAGGCAGTGGTGTGGCCTGCAGACACAGATTGGCGATCCGGGCGTTCCTCCCACTTATTACGGTGCTTGGATGCCATGTGTCGGATCATGCTGGTGGTGGTGAGGTTTCTAGTGTTCATGCCTCGGCTCATTCTGGTGTGGCACAGGTTGCAAGCTACAATTTGTTTGTCGTCCGCACTTTCCTTAAAAAAACGCCATACCGCTGAACACCTAGCCCTTGGCAAGGGAGATTTACGCAAGGGGGTGCTCCGTGGAATATTTGCAGGCCGGTTTGGTGCAGTCCGCCTTCTTTCTTTAGCCACACCACTGCCTCTTCCAGCCTGTTGCGGTGCTGCAGATGGCTCACCCTCAGGACTGCTGTCATCGCTCGGCTCTCCACCTTCCCAGGTGGGGTCAGTCACCTCATCGTCCACCAAGTCCTCCTCCACTTCCTCACTCTGATCATCCTCCTCATTTCTTGATCCCACCACATACTCAGTCATTGACAACTGTGTATCATCCTCCTCATCAAGGTCTTGAGACAGTAATAGTGGTTGATTTGATGGCAACTGTGTCTCATCATCATCATCCACTTCCTTTGACCTTAAATGCCGTTCCCCTCTGTCATCTTCTTGTGATTGGGTACCCTCTAGAGGTTGTGAATCAGGGCACAAGATGTCATGTTCCTCTGCAAGCGTGCTTGGAGAGAGGTTCAAATGAAGGATTGGTGATGAGACGAGCTCCTCACTATATCCCAGTGTGGGATCACTTCTTTGGCCAGACCCTCTATGGTGGGAGGAAGGATGATCAGGGTGAGGATTATGTTGACCAGACTCTTGGCTACTGAGAGTGGACTTGGTGGAAGACAGGGTGGTGCTTAACCGACTGGAAGCAGTATCAGCTGTCATCCAACCGACCACCTGTTCGCAGTGGTCTGACCTCGAGAGTGATGTCCTGCGACGCCCTGTAAACTGAGACATGAAGCTAGGTATGGTGGATGTCTTTCTTTCTTGTGCTCTGGCACCAGGCACAGTTTCTCCGCGCCCTGAACTATCAGGATCACGTCCACTTCCCCGTCCCTTTTTACCCGCCTTCTTCATATTACACGGAATATGTGCTGCTAATCTGCAACTTTGCACACTAAACAGAATGTGCTGCTAATCTGCGGCTAGGCACAGTGAACGGAATATGTGACTTTTATTTTTTACACTTTGCACACTAAACAGAATGTGCTGCTAATCTGCGGCTAGGCACAGTGAACGGAATATGTGACGTTTTTTTTTTAAATCTCTGCCCCCCCAAACAAAATATAACTGCTGCCCCCACACACAATAGTCCTAAAAAGGACTTTTGGGTCTTTATGTTGTTCAAACACACTTTTCTTCTCCCTACACTGACTTTCCCTTCCTATCCTCATCTCTCCCTGGCTAAGACTGAGCCGAACTCGCTGGTCAGGTGCTATACAGCACCCGGTCACGGGTTCTGGCCAGCCAATCAGTGTAATGCCAGCAGCCAACATGGCTGCTGGCATTACACTGATGTCAGAGCTTCCCCGCATGTTTATTGGCTGCGCAGCAGCCGCGAAACGTGCGGGGAGGAGACCCGAACATGGCGGGCGAGCACATGCGGTACTCGTACGAGTACCGCCATGTGCCGAGCAGAGCGATGCTCGAGCCGATCCGAGCATCGGCCGAGCATGCTCGCTCAACACTAATGATGACATGGCCAGAAACATAGCTGAAAGGCAAAGGCTTAATCTTTCACCGCTGAAAAGGAGCCATGTGCCTGTCTATAAACGGTCTGAGAAATCAATTGGAAATTCTGACTCTGGCCAAGTAAAGATTCCTGAAAATGCACAATCATCTTGTTAGTTATCATCAGCGCCATTTCCAAGTCCAACCACCACCCAGCCTCACACACAAAATAATCAGCAACACAGGTCCTCAACATCCACAGCCCCAGGTATGATGAGTACCACTGACACCAACAAGTACAACTGAAACATCTAGCCCCAGTAGTAGCCCCTCACAGACCTATCAGTCTATGAAATCTACAGTATGGAAATACTTTATTCACAATACAAAACATAAGCATGTTTCTATCTGTTTCTGTGTAAGAGGCATGTGAGCAGGGGGAAAAGCAGGATCCTCATTGAGATCCCACCTAAAGTACAACAATAGATCTGATTGGGAGACTATAATGGGAACCCAAGACCCCGGGGTGTCCAGGGCCATCGTGCCGGAATCCTCTCTCAAAGAGGCTGGCGGATGTCGGCTATGCCGGTCGAAGAACAGCCGGAGCGATCGGTAACTTGTCGGTTGTCAATCTCAGGTCGTCGACTCCGAGTCAAAGTTGTTTAGGCAGGAGGTCAACAAGGCAGGTTCGACTTCCAGTCGGCGAGGCGGACAAGCAGGAGTAGCGGCATCAAGGCAGAGGGTCAAGTCATAGTCTGGGAGTTCTGGAAGTGGAACGTGAATAGCTCTGAATGCGTCTCTGGGATGGGAGTCAGAGGGGACTCTTTAGAGGAATAAAGTGGAGACTTCTTAGTCCAAAATGAACTCAGCTTTATTGGAACCCAAGGCCATCTTCTATACAGTCAGAGCAGTGTACTCACAGAACTCAAGACAAAAGATACAAAGGACAGTAAACAAATCACTCAGGTATCACACAATAGGGCAGACATGATCGAATTATAGACAAAGGGCTTTGGTTGCAGGTAAACAATAGATACAGACTTCAACTCCTGGCCAATCGGCTTCTGGCTGTGTTTGTTTGTCAACCAATCCCAAGTCGACTACTTTCCCCAGGTTACAACTATGACAAACCGTTGACTGTCGAACTCAGGGAATTGGCCAATCAGGGATGTCCTACTGGCCCAGTCTCTGTGTTCTTTGACAACGTGTCGATGCATGAGACTGGGTCAGAAGCTACTACTTGAAGATGTATAACAATAGTCCGACATACTTAGTTTTTTAGTCCCTTTCTCCCAGTCGACATTTCCCAAGTGAGCATAAAGTCCAAAACATGCGGGAATAGTTTTTAATACTGGAGCCTAAGGTTCGTAGGCTCATAGAGTTCCTCCAGTAACGGCCTACGGCCCATAACAGAGACATACCATAACATGTAACAGGTGACAACTAGCAGCAGCAGAAGTACTCCTAAAAGTTCCTGGAGGTCTAGGGTACATAATAGAAGTGCTACTGATGTGTCAGAAAGTGTGCCAAGACTTTCTGCTCCTGCTGCAGAGAAGTATAACTCTGAGTTCGTTTTTGGAGTGGTCCAAAATTCACTAACATCTAAGTAAAAAAACAGACACTGAAAGAGCAGAGGTCATTAAAACAATACACTTGTAAAGGTCAACACAATGAACCATAAAGAACCAATAAAACTTTATTACTATAACAAAAAGACATACAGTGTTTCTCTCATGGAAGGGAGATCTGTTGTTCCAAAGCTATTACAGTGTAAACTGCTGTTTTTGTACATTAACAGTGCCCTCCAGTGGTCAGACAGTTCACCTACAGTTCACATGGCATTTAGACAGTTGTTTTGTTGCATTCCATAGGAAACATAGAAACATAGCATTTGACGGCAGATAAGAACCATTTCGGCCCATCTAGTCGCCCATTTTCCTACAGTAAAAATCTCAAACCTTTTTTGGTCCTTGGTCTTTTCTTAAGTTAAGAACAGACTTATGCCTATCCCATGCATGCTTAAATTCTGTCACTGTATTAACTTCTACCACTTCTGCTGATAGGCTATTCCACTTATCTACTACCCTCTCAGTGAAGTAAAACTTTCTTACATTACATCTAAACCTGTGTCCCTCTATTTTTAGATTATGACCTCTTGTCCTAACATTTTTACTCCTTTGAAATATACTTCCCTCCTGCACTTTGTTGAATCCCATCATGTATGTGAATGTGTCTATCATATCCTCCTCTCTCTCTTCTCTCCTCCAAGCTATACATGTTCACTGACTACCGCTCTCCTCATTTAATGCGACAGTGACGCCTTCAACACTTCCTGAGACTTTGAAACTTTTGAATAAAGCAGCTGTCAGCAGAGGGAGTACTACTGCATTACTCAGTAGGGAAAGCCTTATAAAATAAGCAAAAGAGTGACAGTTCTGGAGCAAACCAACTGCAACATAGGGGAGAAATGGAAATTTCCCAAATTCCCATTGCATTGTAGACCTCTCTAAAATTCAAGGTGGTTAAAAGATCCATTTAATTTGATTGGAATTAAATTTAAATGGTGTATTTGGTTTGCCCAAGAATTGCACCCATTTAGCTCATTAAATTGCACCTATAGATTTTCAGAAAACAATGTTTACTAAATTGAACTCAAATTTAATCAAGTGAACTCAAATGTGTTCACAGCTTCATACTTAAAAATGATATCAGTTCCATTGAGACATTTCTTAGAGCCGATTGCTTGCTACTTGCAGATCTAGACTAACTTCCTGGATAACAGAGAGGCTACGATGAGTTTGAGCAACCATAACCAAATGCTATTATTTGATTAGAATGGGCACAACTGTTTTTATAATCTATTCTTACATTGCTGAAATTTAAAGGGATAGTAATGTGTCACAATAAAAGCAGCTTCAATTAATCTTCATAGTATTTGGACTTTGGAGAGTGTTATTTCAATTCTGTCAGAGTTGTAGTTCAAGAGTAATTGAATGATAAAGTATCCTCCTCCCGCCCCTTTTACTGATGTAACACTGCTCACCTCAGAGCAGCAAGACTGTCCAGATGGATCGCAGAGAGGGACAATCTTCACTGATCATAATGAAAAACCTGTCAAGGGTGCACGGATTTCCTTATGATCACAGTAAGAAGATTGTCCCTTGCTGTGATCTGTCCGGTCAAGTGACCAGATTCCACATCTGCGGGGAGGTGACTTACACTAGGTAAAAGGGGCAGGAGGGGGATACTTTATCATTCAATCACTCTTGTACTACAACTCTGACAGTATTGAAGCAACACTCTCCATGGCCCAAATACTATGAAGAGTAATTGGAGCTGCTGTTTTTGTGAAACATTACTATACCTTTAAAGGAACAGTAAGCTTGTTTCATTCTTTGAAAATTAAGAATAGTCCCACTACTAAGTCATGGTTACACTGTTTATTTATATATGAAAATGCTGTCAACAGTGCCACCTAGTTCCCGGACATTTCTTTTCTGTTGCATTATATGTGTGCCATTCTGAGACAGTTTGAACTGTAAATCATTTTGAACCAAGCATCCCCGGTGAATGGAAGTGCCTTGTTTTACTCTGCCAGAAAAACCCTACAATTTTGTTTTATATAATTGATCACTTAAAGGGATAATAAATAGTGTTGAGCGAGCATGCTCGGCCGATGCTCGGATCGGCTCGAGCATCGCTCTGCTCGGCACATGGCGGTACTCGTACGAGTACCGCATGTGCTCGCCCGCCATGTTCGGGTCTCCTCCCCGCACGTTTTGCGGCTGCTGCGCAGCCAATAAACGTGCAGGGAGGCTCTGACATCGGTGTAATGCCAGCAGCCATGTTGGCTGCTGGCATTACACTGATTGGCTGGCCAGAACCCGTGGTCGGGTGCTGTATAGCACCTGACCATCGAGTTCGGCTCAGTCTGAGCCAGGGAGAGATGAGGATAGGAAGGGAAAGGCAGTGTAGGGAGGAAAAAAAAAAAATTGTGAAAAAAAAGAACCAAAAGTCCTTTTTAGGACTACTGTGTGTGGGGGCAGCAGGTTATTTTGTGTGGGGGGAAAAAAAAAAAAAAAAAAAAAAAAAAATATTCTGTTTAGTGTGAAAAGTTGCAGATTAGAGCACATTCTGTTTAGTGTGCACAGTTGCAGATTAGAGCACATTCTGTTTAGTGTGCAAAGTTGCAGATTAGAGCACATTCTGTTTAGTGTGCAAAGTTGCAGATTAGAGCACATTCTGTTTAGTGTGCAAAGTTGCAGATTAGAGCACATTCTGTTAAGTCTTCAAACTAAAATATCAAAGTCACATATTCCATTCAGTGTGCGTCGCCGCAGTTTAGCAGCCTATTCTGTGTACTCTGCAGAGTTGCAGAATAATAAGAAATACTGTTAAGTTTTCAAACTCAAATATCAAAGTCACATATTCCATTCAGTGTGTTTCACCGCCGTTTAGCAGCCTATTCTGTGTACTCTGTACAGTTGCAGAATAATAAGAAATACTGTTAAGTTTTCAAACTCAAATATTAAAGTCACATATTCCATTCAGTGTGTATCACCGCCGTTTAGCAGCCTATTCTGTGTACTCTGAACAGTTGCAGAATAGTAAGAAATACTGTTAAGTTTTCAAACTCAAATATTAAAGTCACATATTCCATTCAGTGTGTATCACCGCCGTTTAGCAGCCTATTCTGTGTACTCTGAACAGTTGCAGAATAGTAAGAAATACTGTTAAGTTTTCAAACTCAAATATTAAAGTCACATATTCCATTCAGTGTGTTTCACCGCCGTTTAGCAGCCTATTCTGTGTACTCTGTACAGTTGCAGAATAATAAGAAATACTGTTAAGTTTTCAAACTCAAATATTAAAGTCACATATTCCATTCAGTGTGTTTCACCGCCGTTTAGCAGCCTATTCTGTGTACTCTGTACAGTTGCAGAATAATAAGAAATACTGTTAAGTTTTCAAACTCAAATATTAAAGTCACATATTCCATTCAGTGTGTTTCACCGCCGTTTAGTAGCCTATTCTGTGTACTCTGCAGAGTTGCAGAATAGTAAGAAATACTGTTAAGTTTTCAAACTCAAATATCAAAGTCACATATTCCATTCAGTGTGTTTCACCGCCGTTTAGCAGCCTATTCTGTGTACTCTGTACAGTTGCAGAATAATAAGAAATACTGTTAAGTTTTCAAACTCAAATATTAAAGTCACATATTCCATTCAGTGTGTTTCACCGCCGTTTAGCAGCCTATTCTGTGTACTCTGTACAGTTGCAGAATAATAAGAAATACTGTTAAGTTTTCAAACTCAAATATTAAAGTCACATATTCCATTCAGTGTGTTTCACCGCCGTTTAGCAGCCTATTCTGTGTACTCTGCAGAGTTGCAGAATAGTAAGAAATACTGTTAAGTTTTCAAACTCAAATATCAAAGTCACATATTCCATTCAGTGTGTTTCACCGCCGTTTAGCAGCCTATTCTGTGTACTCTGTACAGTTGCAGAATAATAAGAAATACTGTTAAGTTTTCAAACTCAAATATTAAAGTCACATATTCCATTCAGTGTGTATCACCGCCGTTTAGCAGCCTATTCTGTGTACTCTGTACAGTTGCAGAATAATAAGAAATACTGTTAAGTTTTCAAACTCAAATATTAAAGTCACATATTCCATTCAGTGTGTATCACCGCCGTTTAGCAGCCTATTCTGTGTACTCTGTACAGTTGCAGAATAATAAGAAATACTGTTAAGTTTTCAAACTCAAATATTAAAGTCACATATTCCATTCAGTGTGTTTCACCGCCGTTTAGCAGCCTATTCTGTGTACTCTGTACAGTTGCAGAATAATAAGAAATACTGTTAAGTTTTCAAACTCAAATATTAAAGTCACATATTCCATTCAGTGTGTTTCACCGCCGTTTAGCAGCCTATTCTGTGTACTCTGTACAGTTGCAGAATAATAAGAAATACTGTTAAGTTTTCAAACTCAAATATTAAAGTCACATATTCCATTCAGTGTGTTTCACCGCCGTTTAGCAGCCTATTCTGTGTACTCTGCAGAGTTGCAGAATAGTAAGAAATACTGTTAAGTTTTCAAACTCAAATATCAAAGTCACATATTCCATTCAGTGTGTTTCACCGCCGTTTAGCAGCCTATTCTGTGTACTCTGTACAGTTGCAGAATAATAAGAAATACTGTTAAGTTTTCAAACTCAAATATTAAAGTCACATATTCCATTCAGTGTGTATCACCGCCGTTTAGCAGCCTATTCTGTGTACTCTGTACAGTTGCAGAATAATAAGAAATACTGTTAAGTTTTCAAACTCAAATATTAAAGTCACATATTCCATTCAGTGTGTATCACCGCCGTTTAGCAGCCTATTCTGTGTACTCTGCAGAGTTGCAGAATAGTAAGAAATACTGTTAAGTTTTCAAACTCAAATATCAAAGTCACATATTCCATTCAGTGTGTTTCACCGCCGTTTAGCAGCCTATTCTGTGTACTCTGTACAGTTGCAGAATAATAAGAAATACTGTTAAGTTTTCAAACTCAAATATTAAAGTCACATATTCCATTCAGTGTGTATCACCGCCGTTTAGCAGCCTATTCTGTGTACTCTGCAGAGTTGCAGAATAGTAAGAAATACTGTTAAGTTTTCAAACTCAAATATCAAAGTCACATATTCCATTCAGTGTGTTTCACCGCCGTTTAGCAGCCTATTCTGTGTACTCTGTACAGTTGCAGAATAATAAGAAATACTGTTAAGTTTTCAAACTCAAATATTAAAGTCACATATTCCATTCAGTGTGTTTCACCGCCGTTTAGCAGCCTATTCTGTGTACTCTGCAGAGTTGCAGAATAGTAAGAAATACTGTTAAGTTTTCAAACTCAAATATCAAAGTCACATATTCCATTCAGTGTGTTTCACCGCCGTTTAGCAGCCTATTCTGTGTACTCTGTACAGTTGCAGAATAATAAGAAATACTGTTAAGTTTTCAAACTCAAATATTAAAGTCACATATTCCATTCAGTGTGTATCACCGCCGTTTAGCAGCCTATTCTGTGTACTCTGAACAGTTGCAGAATAGTAAGAAATACTGTTAAGTTTTCAAACTCAAATATTAAAGTCACATATTCCATTCAGTGTGTTTCACCGCCGTTTAGCAGCCTATTCTGTGTACTCTGTACAGTTGCAGAATAATAAGAAATACTGTTAAGTTTTCAAACTCAAATATTAAAGTCACATATTCCATTCAGTGTGTTTCACCGCCGTTTAGCAGCCTATTCTGTGTACTCTGTACAGTTGCAGAATAATAAGAAATACTGTTAAGTTTTCAAACTCAAATATTAAAGTCACATATTCCATTCAGTGTGTTTCACCGCCGTTTAGCAGCCTATTCTGTGTACTCTGCAGAGTTGCAGAATAGTAAGAAATACTGTTAAGTTTTCAAACTCAAATATCAAAGTCACATATTCCATTCAGTGTGTTTCACCGCCGTTTAGCAGCCTATTCTGTGTACTCTGTACAGTTGCAGAATAATAAGAAATACTGTTAAGTTTTCAAACTCAAATATTAAAGTCACATATTCCATTCAGTGTGTTTCACCGCCGTTTAGCAGCCTATTCTGTGTACTCTGTACAGTTGCAGAATAATAAGAAATACTGTTAAGTTTTCAAACTCAAATATTAAAGTCACATATTCCATTCAGTGTGTTTCACCGCCGTTTAGCAGCCTATTCTGTGTACTCTGCAGAGTTGCAGAATAGTAAGAAATACTGTTAAGTTTTCAAACTCAAATATCAAAGTCACATATTCCATTCAGTGTGTTTCACCGCCGTTTAGCAGCCTATTCTGTGTACTCTGTACAGTTGCAGAATAATAAGAAATACTGTTAAGTTTTCAAACTCAAATATTAAAGTCACATATTCCATTCAGTGTGTATCACCGCCGTTTAGCAGCCTATTCTGTGTACTCTGTACAGTTGCAGAATAATAAGAAATACTGTTAAGTTTTCAAACTCAAATATTAAAGTCACATATTCCATTCAGTGTGTATCACCGCCGTTTAGCAGCCTATTCTGTGTACTCTGCAGAGTTGCAGAATAGTAAGAAATACTGTTAAGTTTTCAAACTCAAATATCAAAGTCACATATTCCATTCAGTGTGTTTCACCGCCGTTTAGCAGCCTATTCTGTGTACTCTGTACAGTTGCAGAATAATAAGAAATACTGTTAAGTTTTCAAACTCAAATATTAAAGTCACATATTCCATTCAGTGTGTATCACCACCGTTTAGCAGCCTATTCTGTGTACTCTGCAGAGTTGCAGAATAGTAAGAAATACTGTTAAGTTTTCAAACTCAAATATCAAAGTCACATATTCCATTCAGTGTGTTTCACCGCCGTTTAGCAGCCTATTCTGTGTACTCTGTACAGTTGCAGAATAATAAGAAATACTGTTAAGTTTTCAAACTCAAATATTAAAGTCACATATTCCATTCAGTGTGTTTCACCGCCGTTTAGCAGCCTATTCTGTGTACTCTGCAGAGTTGCAGAATAGTAAGAAATACTGTTAAGTTTTCAAACTCAAATATCAAAGTCACATATTCCATTCAGTGTGTTTCACCGCCGTTTAGCAGCCTATTCTGTGTACTCTGTACAGTTGCAGAATAATAAGAAATACTGTTAAGTTTTCAAACTCAAATATTAAAGTCACATATTCCATTCAGTGTGTATCACCGCCGTTTAGCAGCCTATTCTGTGTACTCTGAACAGTTGCAGAATAGTAAGAAATACTGTTAAGTTTTCAAACTCAAATATTAAAGTCACATATTCCATTCAGTGTGTATCACCGCCGTTTAGCAGCCTATTCTGTGTACTCTGAACAGTTGCAGAATAATAAGAAATACTGTTAAGTTTTCAAACTCAAATATTAAAGTCACATATTCTGTGTAAGATGAAGAAGGCGGGTAAAAAGGGACGGGGAAGTGGACGTGATCCTGAAAGTTCAGGGCGCGGGTCAGGACGCGGAGAAACTGTGCCTGGTGCCAGAGCACAAGAAAGAAAGACATCCACCATACCTAGCTTCATGTGTAATTTTACAGGGCGTCGCAGGACATCACTCTCGAGGTCCGACCACTGCGAACAGGTGGTCGGTTGGATGACAGCTGATACTGCTTCCAGTCGGTTAAGCACCACCCTGTCTTCCACCAAGTCCACTCTCAGTAGCCAAGAGTCTGGTCAAAATAATCCTCACTCTGATCATCCTTCCTCCCACCATACACGGTCTGGTCAAAGAAGTGATCCCACACTGGGATATAGTGAGGAGCTCGTCTCATCACCAATCCTTCATTTGACCCTCTCTCCAAGCACGCTTGCAGAGGAACATGACATCTTGTGCCCTGATTCACAACCTCTAGAGGCTACCCAATCACAAGAAGATGACAGATGTGAACGGCATTTAAGGTCAAAGGAAGTAGTGGATGATGATGATGATGATGAGACACAGTTGCCATTAAATCAACCACTATTTCCGTCTCAAGACCTTGTTGAGGAGAATGTTATACAGTTGTCAATGACTGAGTATGTGGTGGGATCAAGACTTGAGGAGGATGATCAGAGTGAGGAAGTGGAGGAGGACTTGGTGGACGATGAGGTGACTGACCCCACCTGGGAAGGTGTAGAGCCGAGCGATGTCAGCAGTCCTGAGGGTGAGCCATCTGCAGCACCGCAACAGGCTGGAAGAGGCAGTGGTGTGGCTACAGAAAGAAGGCGGACCGCACCAAACCGGCCCGCAAATGTTCCACGGAGCACCCCCTTGCGTAAATCTACCTTGCCAAGGGGTAGGTGTTCCGCGGTATGGCGTTTTTTTAAGGAAAGTGCGGACGACAAAAGAATTGTAGTTTGCAACCTGTGCCACACCAGAATGAGCCGAGGCATGAACACTAGAAACCTCACCACCACCAGCATGATCCGACACATGGCATCCAAGCACCGTAGTAAGTGGGAGGAACGCCTGGATCGCCCATCTGTGTCTGCAGGCCACACCACTGCCTCCTCTTCCCCTGTTTTCGGTGCCGGCCAATCGCCTGTCGAAGGCGCAGGCCCGCATACCTCCCGCCCTGCACCTGTAGCATCTGAAGCACCATCAGCGACCACATCCACTTCCCTGTCCCAGCACAGCGTCCAAATGTCGTTACCCCAGGCATTTGAGCGCAAGAGAAAGTACCCAGCCACCCACCCACAGGCCATAGCACTAACCTCACACCTTTCCAAATTACTGGCCATCGAAATGCTGCCATTTAGGCTTGTGGACACTGAGTCCTTCCGCAGCCTGATGGCAGCAGCTGTCCCTCGGTACGCGGTCCCCAGCCGCCACTACTTTTCCCGGTGTGCCATCCCCGCATTACACCACCATGTGTCCCGTAACATCACCCGTGCCCTGACCAACGCAGTTACTGGGAAGGTCCACTTAACGACTGACACATGGACAAGTGCTTGTGGCCAGGGACGCTACATTTCCCTGACGGCACACTGGGTGAATGTCGTGGAGGCTGGGAGCGACTCGGACCCTGGGATGGCACGGGTGCTACCCACGCCGAGGATTGCGGGCCCTACCTCCATCAGGGTTTCCGCCAGCACCTACGTTATTGGCTCCTCCTCCTCCTCCTCCGTTTCCACCTCCGAATTCTCTACACACAGCGCCACTCCCCCATCAGCCAGTAGCTGGAAGCAGTGTAGCACTGCAGTGGGGAAGCGTCAACAGGCCGTGCTGAAGCTGATCTGCCTTGGGGACAAACAGCACACGGCCTCAGAGCTGTTGCAGGGGATTAGTCACCAGACCGAGCAGTGGCTCTCGCCACTCAACCTGCAACCAGGCATGGTTGTGTGTGATAATGGGCGTAACTTGGTGGCGGCTTTGGAGCTCGGCAAGCTCACACACGTACCATGCCTAGCGCATGTATTTAATTTAGTGGTGCAGCGATTTCTAAAAACCTACCCCAATGTGCATGATCTCTTGACCAAGGTGCGCCGCGTGTGTGCACATTTCCGTAAGTCATCAACAGCTTCAGCCGGCCTGTTGAAGCTGCAGCAGCGCTTACAATTGCCAGCTCACCGGCTGCTGTGTGACGTGAGCACGCGCTGGAACTCCACCTTCCACATGTTGGCCCGGCTTTGTGAGCAGCAGAGGGCAGTAGTGGAGTACCAGCTGTTACACGGTCGTCGCCTCTCCGTTCAACTTCCTGTAATCAGAAGTGAGGAGTGGGAATGGATGTCAGACCTCTGCGAGGTTTTACGCAATTTTGAGGAATCGACACAGATGGTGAGCGGCGATAACGCTATTATCAGTGTAACCATCCCACTTCTGTGTCTACTGAAACGCTCACTGCTCACAATTAAAACCGACGCTTTGCATGTGGAAGAGGTGGAAATGGGGGAGGAAGAGCTTACACAAGGTGATAGCCAGAGCACCCTCACTTCGTCTTCTCAGCGACAATTGGAGGAGGCGGAGGAGGAGGAGGAGGAGGAGGAGGAAGACACGGTTGCCTCCGCTACAGAGGGTAGCCATGGAACTTTAGTTCCATCTCTTCAGCGTGGGTGGGCAGAAGAGGAGGAAGAGGATGAGGAGATTGAGAGTCATCCTCCTGGTGAGGACAGCGAAATCTTGACTGTTGGTACTCTGGCACACATGGCTGACTTTATGTTAGGCTGCCTTTCCCGTGACCCACGCGTTATACGCATTTTAAACAACACGGATTACTGGGTGTTCACCCTTCTGGACCCCCGCTACAAAGAGAATTTCTCATCTCTCATTCCTTCGGTGGAGAGGACAAGCAAAATGTTGCAATACCAGAAGGTTCTTGTCGAAAAATTGCTCCAAAATTTTCCATCTGACAACGCTGGCGGCAGAGTACGTGCTACCTTGGCCAACCGAGAAGGGGAGAAAAGGGGAGCACACAGCAGTTCCGACAAAGGCAGGGCAACACTCTCCAAGGCGTGGGACACCTTCATGACACCCCGCCAGCACCCTCACCCTGATGCGCAGCCTAGTGTCACAAGGAGGGAAAAGTTTTGGAAGATGGTGAAGGAGTACGTAGCAGACCGTGTCAGCGTCCTCAATGATCCCTCTGTGCCTTACAACTACTGGGTGTCCAAGCTGGACACGTGGTATGAACTGGCACTCTACGCCTTGGAGGTGCTGGCCTGCCCTGCCGCCAGCGTTCTGTCTGAGCGGGTATTTAGTGCTGCTGGTGGCATCATAATAGATAAGCGTATCCGCCTTTCCACCGACAATGCTGATAGGTTGACACTTATAAAAATGAACAAGGCCTGGATTTCCCCTGACTTCTCCACTCCACTGGAGGAAAGCCCCGGGGGAACATAAACTCACTTTATATATGTTATTTACAATGATGGGAATACTCTGTATTCCCATTCACCCCTTCCACCCAAAAAACGGGTATATGGTTGACTCTTAATCTTCTCATCCTCCTCCTCCTCTTCCATATGCCCTGTGCTATAATTTTTATATAGGGCCAGCTCACCAGCGGGCCCTGTGATATAATTTTTATATAGGGCCAGCTCACCAGCGGGCCCTGTTTGACAATTTTTATATAGGTCAGCTCACCAGCGGGCCTTCTCATATAATGTTTTATAGCGTCAGCTCACTAGCGGGCCTTCGCATATAATGTTTAGGATGGTCAGCTCTGCAGCAGACCCTCACCCATAATGTTTTAGATGGTCAGCTCAGCGCACGTTTCCCTCTTAATCATGGCCTCAGTTCAATAAAATCAAGGAAATTTTTGGGAGAATTTGCCTCTGTGCACGTTTCCCTCTTAATCATGGCCTCAGTTCTGAAAATCAAGGAAATTTTTGGGAGAATTTGCCTCTGTGCACGTTTCCCTCTTAATCATGGCCTCAGTTCTGAAAATCAAGGAAATTTTTGGGAGAATTTGCCTCTGCGCACGTTTCCCTCTTAATCATGGCCTCAGTTCTGAAAATCAAGGAAATTTTTGGGAGAATTTGCCTCTGCGCACGTTTCCCTCTTAATCATGGCCTCAATTCTGAAAATCAAGGAAATTTTTGGGAGAATTTGCCTCTGCGCACGTTTCCCTCTTAATCATGGCCTCAGTTCTGAAAATCAAGGAAATTTTTGGGAGAATTTGCCTCTGCGCACGTTTCCCTCTTAATCATGGCCTCAGTTCAGAAAAATCGAGGAAATTTTTGGGAGAATTTGCAGATGATATACAAGTAAATATACAGCAAATACTGTTTGGTAACAATTTTTCGCCTAAAGTCGTTTTTATCTGCCTTTTTGTGTGTTTTACGGTCAGTCTGTAAAAATGGCGTACTACGGGCGAAAGATCGTTCCCAGCAGCGACGTTGGAGTCCAAGATGCATCCAGACATCCTCCCTATGCTGTCCCTGAACCATTTCTGTAGTGTTTCCATCTTTTTCTGCCCTTTTCCTATGGACCAGGCACCCTCCCCTCATCAGAGCAGGGGGTGCCTGGTGTAATGCTCGAGTCCTCCCATTGACTTCAATGGGGCTCGGGTGCTCGGCCGAGCACTCGAGCCTCAGGGGGTGCTCGGTCAGAGCACCCGAACACCCGAGCATTGGGGTGCTCGCTCATCACTAATAATAAAGTCTGAATTTATGACAATCCGATAGTGTAGATATTACAATAATAAACTAAGCGATATAATTCCCATCACTCAAACCTTAATGATGTGAGAGATATAGGAGGATAAAGTTCCCCTTTCCCTGACGTCACCTGTAAAGCCGGTTGCAGGATATCCTGTTCCCGGGACCAAACAGAGGCTCTTCTGCAGAGACGAAATAGCGGGATCTAGAAACAAATACTTTATTGAAATGGTGTACAAAGTGTTCCTGCAAACGAGGTACACTTTGTAGACCGTTCCAATGAAGTATTTGTTTTTAGATCCCGCTATTTCGACTCTGCTGATTAAGCCCCATGATGCACTAATTTCATCATTTGGACAAACCCTCCCCCAACCCAGTGTTTCTCTCCAGGGATGAGAAGGTTCTCAGGTCACTTATACACATGTTAAAAAAAAACAGTGGACCAAGTACAGAACCCTGAGGTGTAAAGACAGTGCTTAGAACATCGGCATTTTCCTTATCCACTCCAATCAACTCACCCATCTCAGTTTTGAAAGGCTTTTCAGATACCCTTGAAAACGTTTGGGTTTAAGGCAGTTTTACTGCCTACTCAGTACCGGGATTCCTCCACGCCCCCTGTGAGTTTCCTCCGCCCCTTACTGGCCTCAGTTTGTCCCGCACTGTTTGGTATCAGCCTCTCTACGAGGACATTACCCACCTAAAACGGAGGCTTGCTGTTGGCGATATGGCGGGTCCGGTCGGGGCGTCGCTAGGCAACCACGTTGGCGTGATCACGTGCTGCCACGTCGCTCCGCTGTGACGTCAGTCGCCCTCACTACATAGCCCGGCAGAGACTGGCAGCCGGTGCTCTGTTATTTAGCTCCTAGTCTCCAGCCGTCTGTGTTGTCCTGAGTGCTTCCCTGCCTTAGTCCTGCAGCTGGTCAGTCCTCTTCAGCCTTCTCCTGCAGCTGGTCAGTCCTCTTCAGCCTTCTCCTGCAGCTGGTCAGTCCTCTTCAGCCTTCTCCTGCAGCTGGTCAGTCCTCTTCAGCCTTCTCCTGCAGCTGGTCAGTCCTCTTCAGCCTACCCCTGCAGCTGGTCAGTCCTCTTCAGTCTTCTCCTGCAGCCTGGTCAGTCCTCTTCATCTGGGATTATCATTTGCCTGCAGTTCCAGTTCCTCCTGGCTTCCTTCTCGGCTCCCTGTGGACTCAGGTACTCAGTTCCCTTGTATATATATATATATATATACCTATCATTGTATGTGTATACTCTGGGTGTCTGTGGGCCTTACTGCCTTGCATTTGGTATCCTACCTAATCTGCCTGTAGATAGTCTTCTCTTACCTGCATTTAGAGTATTATTAGTGCTGCCCGCGCATACTTGTTGTGGCTTTCTCTGCTCCAAGTGGGGTTTCTGGCAGCCTACACACCCACCCTTAGGTGGGAACTCGACACTTGCAACATCCCAACCCGACACCTATCATCTGAGGGACGGACATTTTACAGTGCCAAGAGGCACCAACGTCTTATTCCAACCGCTTAACGGCATCCCAAACCAAGGACGTTATCGAGGACCAGTTACAAGGTGAGCCAAGAGGACGCAGATCGAGGCTACGAGGGAGAGAGTACACGTTAGATGTGCTTTCAGCCCAAAAAGGGCATTAGTGAGTGCGTATTGATTATTTTACTACTTTTACCATTGGTATTAAACTACTACACTTAGATCCTGCGTTTTCATCTTTTTTCTCTTGTTACGTGCGCTGTGTTTCTGACTCTGCTGAAGAGCCTCCGGGACCAGAATCTCCGCTTGAACAGCTTTACAGCTCATGTCAGTGAGGGAAACTTTATCTTCCTATATCTCTCACACCATAAAGGTTTGAGAAATGGCACTTATATGGCTTAGTTTATTATTGTAATAGCTACACTATCAGATAACATCCCATTTTACTGTCCCTTTAACCATATGTGTGTGCACAATATTAAAGGGATAGTAATACTTCATTTTATCTTTATTTTATTTTGTAGGCATTAAAAAAAGCATGAAGAACGATATAAGTCTTATCTCTCAGACCTTTATGGTTTGAGAGATATTCACAAGCAAAGTTTCCCCTCCTGCCCCTTTTACCTAGTGTAAGCCATCTCTTCTCAGATGTGGAATACAGTCCATAGACCAGACAGATAACAGCAGGGGACAATCTTCTTCCTATGAGAACAATGAAAGCACTGCCCCCCTTGACAAGTCTTTCAGGTTTTTCCCTTATCTTAATTGAAGATTGTCCCTCTCTGCAGTGTACCTGGGCACCTCCCTTCTGATCTGGCTGAGCAGTGTTACATCAGTAAAAGGGGCGGGAGGAGGATACTTTATCATTGAATTACTCCTAAACTACAACTCTGACAGAATTGAAATAACACTCTCCAAAGTCCAAATACTATGATGATTAATTAGAGCTGCTTTTATTATGAAACATTACTATCACTTTAAGGTACAATGCAGCGCCTCCTAGAGGAGACCGGGACAGACAGATGCTCTACAAGGATTGGCAACAACTAACTACCCTTGTTTTAACAGTTTGAGTGTTTTGCAATGCTTTGGACCAGCACGCAGTGTGTTAACTATAGAAAAATACCAGTGTTCCTGGAAGGTTAGGAACCCATGTGATTTATGCAATAATAAGTAGGTAAGTGATATATAAGGGACGTAAGTGAACCGTGACTCAGTTTCATTATTATGCTCTTTCTGCATAATATTCACTTAATCATTAAATCACAGATGACAACCCCCAACTTATCGCTGTGACCTTATCTCTGACTGTAAAAGATTTACACCCCTCAGTATAAAATTTATGGAATTCCGCTTAATAAAGTTTTATTTCTCCATCAAGTCGAGTTATTGTTTTCAGTTTTCAGATTCCAAAGAGAAGAAAAAAAAGCTTCTTTCTCTTGAGCTGGAGAAAAAAATCTGATTCTGATATTGTCAGCGCTACAGATTCCTTATGGTTTTTTTTTAACCTTTTGCTCACCCCTCTGACCTACAAATGTTTAATTATGATTAAATGATTAGTAACCCTTTATTTTTAATTTACATGATTTTGGAAGTGCATACTGTGTGCAGTGCTATGGGATAGAATTTTATATTATTTGTTTTCATTGTCACCTACTTTTTTAATGTTCCTGACAGTGAGCAGCCTGGATGTTCGTTTGAGTGAGTTTTCTGTTTGATAGGCCATCAAAGCAGGATGTAATACAATGTTACACTCTCCTTGCAGCACTGAATGCTCTGTGTGATGTAATACAATGTTACACTCTCCCTGCAGCACTGAATGCTCTGTGTGATGTAATACAATGTTACACTCTCCTTGCAGCACTGAATGCTCTGTGTGATGTAATACCATGTTACACTCTCCCTGCAGCACTGAATGCTCTGTGTGATGTAATACAATGTTACACTATCCCTGCAGCACTGAATGTTCTGTGTGATGTAATATAATGTTACACTATCCCTGCAGCACTGAATGCTCTGTGTGATGTAATACAATGTTACACTCTCCTTGCAGCACTGAATGCTCTGTGTGATGTAATACCATGTTACACTCTCCCTGCAGCACTGAATGCTCTGTGTGATGTAATACAATGTTACACTATCCCTGCAGCACTGAATGCTCTGTGTGATGTAATACAATGTTACACTCTCCTTGCAGCACTGAATGCTCTGTGTGATGTAATACAATGATACACTATCCCTGCAGCACTGAATGCTCTGTGTGATGTAATACATTGTTACACTCTCCTTACAGCACCAAATGCTCTGTGTGATGTAATACAATGCTACACTCTCCTTACAGCACCAAATGCTCTGTGTGATGTAATACAATGTTACAGTCTCCCTGTAGCACTAAATGATCTGTGTGATGTAATACAATGTTACACTCTCCTTGCAGCACTGAATGCTCTGTGTGATGTAATACCATGTTACACTCTCCCTGCAGCACTGAATGCTCTGTGTGATGTAATACAATGTTACACTATCCCTGCAGCACTGAATGCTCTGTGTGATGTAATACAATGTTACACTCTCCTTGCAGCACTGAATGCTCTGTGTGATGTAATACAATGATACACTATCCCTGCAGCACTGAATATTCTGTGTGATATAATACAATGTTACACTGTTGCTGCAGCACTGAATGCTCTGTGTGACGTAATGCAATGTTACAGTCTCACTGCAGCACTGAATGCTCTGTGTGACGTAATACAATGTTACACTATCCCTGCAGCACCGAATGCTCTGTGTGATTTAATACAGTGTTACACTCTCCCTGCAACACTGAATGCTCTGCGTGATTTAATACAGTGTTACACTCTCCCTGCAGCACTGAATTATCTTTGTGATGTAATAATGTTACACTCTCCCTGCAGTACTGAATGCTCTGTGTGATGTAATACAATGTTACACTATCTCTGCAGCACTGAATGCTTTGTGTGACGTAATACAATGTTATACTCTCCCAAAAGCACTGAATGCTCTGTGTGATGTAATACAATGTTACACTCTCCCTGCAGCACTGAATGATCTGTGTGATTTAATACAGTGTTACACTCTCCCTGCAGCACTGAATGCTCTGTGTGATTTAATACAATGTTACACTCTCCCTGCAACACTGAATGCTCTGTGTGATGTAATACAATGTTACACTCTCCCTGCAACACTGAATGCTCTGTGTGATGTAATACAGTGTTACACTATCCCTACAGCACTGAATGCTCTGTGTGATGTAATACAATGTTACACTATCCCTGCAGCACTGAATGCTCTGTGTGATGTAATACAATGTTACACTCTCCCTGCAGCACTGAATTATCTTTGTGATGTAATAATGTTACACTCTCCCTGCAGTACTGAATGCTCTGTGTGATGTAATACAATGTTACACTATCTCTGCAGCACCGAATGCTTTGTGTGACGTAATACAATGTTACACTATCCCTGCAGCACTGAATGCTCTGTGTGATGTAATACAATGTTACACTACCCCTGCAGCACTGAATGCTGTGTGTGTGATGTAATACAATGTTACAGTCTCCCTGCAGCACTGAATGCTCTGTGTGATGTAATACAATGTTACACTCTCCCTACAGCACTGAGTGCTCTGTCTGATGTAATACAATGTTACAGTCTCCCTGCAGCACTGAATGCTCTGTGTGATGTAATACAATGTTACACTCTCCCTACAGCACTGAATGCTCTGTGTGATGTAATACAATGTTACACTACCCCTGCAGCACTGAATGCTGTGTGTGTGATGTAATACAATGTTACAGTCTCCCTGCAGCACTGAATTCTCTGTGTGATGTAATACAATGTTACACTCTCCCTACAGCACTGAGTGCTCTTTCTGATGTAATACAATGTTACACTATCCCTGCAGCACTGAATGCTCTGTGTGATGTAATACAATGTTACAGTCTCCCTGCAGCACTGAATGCTCTGTATGATGTAATACAATGTTACACTCTCCCTGCAGCACTGAATGCTCTGTCTGATGTAATACAATGTTACACTATCCCTGCAGCACTGAATGCTCTGTGTGATGTAATACAATGTTACACTCTCCCTGCAGCACTGAGTGCTCTGTATGATGTAATACAATGTTACACTATCCCTGCAGCACTGAATGCTCTGTGTGATGTAATACAATGTTACACTCTCACTGCAGCACTGAATGCTCTGTGTGATGTAATATAATGTTACACTATCCCTGCAGCACTGAATGCTCTGTGTGATATAATACAATGTAACACTCTCCCTGTAGCACTGAATGTTCTGTGTGATATAATACAATGTTACACTGTCCCTGCAGTACTGAATGCAGTGTGTGATGTAATACAATGTTACAGTCTCCCTGCAGCACTGAATGCTCTGTGTGATGTAATACAATGTTACACTCTCCCAACAGCACTGAATGCTCTGTGTGATGTAATACAATGTTACAGTCTCCCTGCAGCACTGAATGCTGTGTGTGATGTAATACAATGTTACACTCTCCCTGTAGCACTGAGTGCTCTATGTGATTTAATACAGTGTTATACTCTCCCTGCAGTACTGAATGCTCTGTGTGATGTAATACAATAATATACTCTCACTGCAGCACTGAATGCTATGTGTGATTTAATACAGTGTTATACTCTCCCTGCAGTACTGAATGCTCTGTGTGATGTAATACAATGTTACACTCTCTCAACAGCACTGAATGCTCTGTGTGATGTAATACAATGTTGCACTCTCCCTACAGCACTGAGTGCTCTGTGTGATGTAATACAATGTTACACTCTCTCTGCAGCACTAAATGCTCTGTGTGATGTAATACAATGTTACACTCTCCCTGTAGCACTGAGTGCTCTGTATGATGTAATACAATGTTACACTCTCTCTGCAGCACTGAATGCTCTGTGTGATGTAATACAATGTTACACTCTCCCTGCAGCACTGAGTGCTCTGTATGATGTAATACAATGTTACACTCTCTCTGCAGCACTGAATGCTCTGTGTGATGTAATACAATGTTACACTATCCCTGCAGCACTGAATGCTCTGTGTGATGTAATACAATGTTACACTCTCCCTGCAGCACTGAGTGCTCTGTATGATGTAATACAATGTTACACTATCCCTGCAGCACTGAATGCTCTGTGTGATGTAATACAATGTTACACTCTCACTGCAGCACTGAATGCTCTGTGTGATGTAATATAATGTTACACTATCCCTGCAGCACTGAATGCTCTGTGTGATATAATACAATGTAACACTCTCCCTGTAGCACTGAATGTTCTGTGTGATATAATACAATGTTACACTGTCCCTGCAGTACTGAATGCAGTGTGTGATGTAATACAATGTTACAGTCTCCCTGCAGCACTGAATGCTCTGTGTGATGTAATACAATGTTACACTCTCCCAACAGCACTGAATGCTCTGTGTGATGTAATACAATGTTACAGTCTCCCTGCAGCACTGAATGCTGTGTGTGATGTAATACAATGTTACACTCTCCCTGTAGCACTGAGTGCTCTATGTGATTTAATACAGTGTTATACTCTCCCTGCAGTACTGAATGCTCTGTGTGATGTAATACAATAATATACTCTCACTGCAGCACTGAATGCTATGTGTGATTTAATACAGTGTTATACTCTCCCTGCAGTACTGAATGCTCTGTGTGATGTAATACAATGTTACACTCTCCCAACAGCACTGAATGCTCTGTGTGATGTAATACAATGTTGCACTCTCCCTACAGCACTGAGTGCTCTGTGTGATGTAATACAATGTTACACTCTCTCTGCAGCACTGAATGCTCTGTGTGATGTAATACAATGTTACACTCTCCCTGTAGCACTGAGTGCTCTGTATGATGTAATACAATGTTACACTCTCTCTGCAGCACTGAATGCTCTGTGTGATGTAATACAATGTTACACTCTCCCTGCAGCACTGAGTGCTCTGTATGATGTAATACAATGTTACACTCTCTCTGCAGCACTGAATGCTCTGTGTGATGTAATACAATGTTACACTATCCCTGCAGCACTGAATGCTCTGTGTGATGTAATACAATGTTACACTCTTCCTGCAGCACTGAATGCTCTGTGTGATGTAATACAATGTTACACTCTCCCTGCAGCACTGAATGCTCTGTGTGATGTAATACAATGTTACACTATCCCTGCAGCACTGAATGCTCTGTGTGATATAATACAATGTTACACTCTTCCTGCAGCACTGAATGTTCTGTGTGATGTAATACAATGTTACACTCTCCTTGCAGCACTGAATGATCTGTGTGACATAATACAATGTTACACTCTCCCTGTAGCACTGAATGCTCTGTGTGATGTAATACAATGTTACACTCTCCCAACAGCACTGAATGCTCTGTGTGATGTAATACAATGTTGCACTCTCCCTACAGCACTGAGTGCTCTGTGTGATGTAATACAATGTTACACTCTCTCTGAAGCACTGAATGCTCTGTGTGATGTAATACAATGTTACACTCTCCCTGCAGGACTGAATGCTGTGTGTGTGATGTAATACAATGTTACATTCTCCCTGCAGCACTGAATGCTCTGTGTGATATAATACAATGTTACACTCTCCCTGCAGGACTGAATGCTCTGTGTGATGTAATACAATGTTACACTATCCCTGCAGCACTGAGTGCTCTGCGTGATGTAATACAATGTTACACTATCCCTGCAGCACTGAATGCTCTGTGTGATATAATACAATGTTACACTCTCCCTGCAGGACTGAATGCTCTGTGTGATGTAATACAATGTTACACTCTCCTTACAGCACCAAATGCTCTGGGTGATGGAATATGATGTTACACTCTCCTTACATCACCAAATGCTCTGTGTGATGTAATACAATGTTACACTGTTCCCGCAGTACTGAATGCTCTGTGTGATGTAATACAATGTTACACTATCCCTGCACCACTGAATGCTCTGTGTGATGTAATACAATGTTACACTGTCCTTGCAGTACTGAATGCTCTGTGTGATGTAATACAATGTTACACTCTCCCTGCAGCACTGAATGCTCTGTGTGATGTAATACAATGTTACACTATCCCTGCAGCACTGAGTGCTCTGTGTGATGTAATACAATGTTACACTATCCCTGCAGCACTGAATGCTCTATGTGATGTAATACAGTGTTACACTCTCTCTGCAGCACTGAGTGCTCTGCGTGATTTAATACAATGTTACACTCTCCCTGTAGCACTGAATGCTCTGCATGATTTAATACAATGTTACACTCTCCCTGCAACACTGAATGCTCTGTGTGATGTAATACAATGTTACACTCTCCCTGCAGCACTGAATGCTCTGTGTGATGTAATACAATGTAACACTATCCCTGTAGCACTGAATGCTCTATGTAATGTAATACAGTGTTACACTCTCCCAACAGCACTGAATGCTCTGTGTGATGTAATACAATGTTACACTCTCCCTGCAGCACTGAATGCTCTGTGTGATGTAATACAATGTTACACTCTCCCTGCAGCACTGAATGCTCTGTGTGATGTAATACAGTGTTACGCTCTCCCAACAGCACTGAATGCTCTGTGTGACGTAATATAATGTTACACTGTCTCTGCAGCACTGAATATTCTGTGTGATATAATACAATGTTACACTGTTGCTGCAGCACTGAATGCTCTGTGTGACGTAATGCAATGTTACAGTCTCACTGCAGCACTGAATGCTCTGTGTGACGTAATACAATGTTACACTATCCCTGCAGCACCGAATGCTCTGTGTGATTTAATACAGTGTTACACTCTCCCTGCAACACTGAATGCTCTGCGTGATTTAATACAGTGTTACACTCTCCCTGCAGCACTGAATTATCTTTGTGATGTAATAATGTTACACTCTCCCTGCAGTACTGAATGCTCTGTGTGATGTAATACAATGTTACACTATCTCTGCAGCACTGAATGCTTTGTGTGACGTAATACAATGTTATACTCTCCCAAAAGCACTGAATGCCCTGTGTGATGTAATACAATGTTACACTCTCCCTGCAGCACTGAATGATCTGTGTGATTTAATACAGTGTTACACTCTCCCTGCAGCACTGAATGATCTGTGTGATTTAATACAATGTTACACTCTCCCTGCAGCACTGAATGCTCTGTGTGATTTAATACAATGTTACACTCTCCCTGCAACACTGAATGCTCTGTGTGATTTAATACAATGTTACACTCTCCCTGCAACACTGAATGCTCTGTGTGATGTAATACAATGTTACACTCTCCCTGCAACACTGAATGTTCTGTGTGATGTAATACAGTGTTACGCTATCCCTACAGCACTGAATGCTCTGTGTGATGTAATACAATGTTACACTATCCCTGCAGCACTGAATGCTCTGTGTGATGTAATACAATGTTACACTCTCCCTGCAGCACTGAATTATCTTTGTGATGTAATAATGTTACACTCTCCCTGCAGTACTGAATGCTCTGTGTGATGTAATACAATGTTACACTATCTCTGCAGCACCGAATGCTTTGTGTGACGTAATACAATGTTACACTATCCCTGCAGCACTGAATGCTCTGTGTGATGTAATACAATGTTACACTACCCCTGCAGCACTGAATGCTGTGTGTGTGATGTAATACAATGTTACAGTCTCCCTGCAGCACTGAATGCTCTGTGTGATGTGATACAATGTTACACTCTCCCTACAGCACTGAGTGCTCTGTTTGATGTAATACAATGTTACAGTCTCCCTGCAGCACTGAATGCTCTGTGTGATGTAATACAATGTTACACTCTCCCTACAGCACTGAATGCTCTGTGTGATGTAATACAATGTTACACTACCCCTGCAGCACTGAATGCTGTGTGTGTGATGTAATACAATGTTACCGTCTCCCTGCAGCACTGAATGCTCTGTGTGATGTAATACAATGTTACACTCTCCCTACAGCACTGAGTGCTCTGTCTGATGTAATACAATGTTACACTATCCCTGCAGCACTGAATGCTCTGTGTGATGTAATACAATGTTACAGTCTCCCTGCAGCACTGAATGCTCTGTATGATGTAATACAATGTTACACTCTCCCTGCAGCACTGAATGCTCTGTCTGATGTAATACAATGTTACACTATCCCTGCAGCACTGAATGCTCTGTGTGATGTAATACAATGTTAGACTCTCCCTGCAGCACTGAGTGCTCTGTATGATGTAATACAATGTTACACTCTCTCTGCAGCACTGAATGCTTTGTGTGATGTAATACAATGTTACACTATCCCTGCAGCACTGAATGCTCTGTGTGATGTAATACAATGTTACACTCTCACTGCAGCACTGAATGCTCTGTGTGATGTAATATAATGTTACACTATCCCTGCAGCACTGAATGCTCTGTGTGATATAATACAATGTTACACTCTCCCTGTATCACTGAATGTTCTGTGTGATATAATACAATGTTACACTGTCCCTGCAGTACTGAATGCTCTGTGTGATGTAATACAATGTTACACTCTCCCTGTAGCACTGAATGCTGTGTGTGATGTAATACAATGTTACAGTCTCCCTGCAGCACTGAATGCTCTGTGTGATGTAATACAATGTTACACTCTCCCAACAGCACTGAATGCTCTGTGTGATGTAATACAATGTTACAGTCTCCCTGCAGCACTGAATGCTGTGTGTGATGTAATACAATGTTACACTCTCCCTGTAGCACTGAATGTTCTGTGTGATATAATACAATGTTACACTGTCCCTGCACTACTGAATGCTGTGTGTGATGTAATACAATGTTACAGTCTCCCTGCAGTACTGAATGCTCTGTGTGATGTAATACAATGTTACACTCTCCCAACAGCACTGAATGCTCTGTGTGATGTAATACAATGTTGCACTCTCCCTACAGCACTGAGTGCTCTGTGTGATGTAATACAATGTTACACTATCCCTGCAGCACTGAATGCTCTGTGTGATGTAATACAATGTTACACTCTCACTGCAGCACTGAATGCTCTGTGTGATGTAATACAATGTTACACTCTTCCTGCAGCACTGAATGCTCTGTGTGATGTAATACAATGTTACACTCTCCTTGCAGCACTGAATGATCTGTGTGACATAATACAATGTTACACTCTCCCTGTAGCACTGAATGCTCTGTGTGATGTAATACAATGTTACACTCTCCCTGTAGCACTGAATGCTCTGTGTGATGTAATGCAATGTTACACTCTCCCTGCAGCACTGAATGCTCTGTGTGATGTAATACAATGTTAAATCCCTGCAGTACTGAATGCTCTGTGTGATGTAATACAATGTTACACTCTCACTGCAGCACTGAATGTTCTGTGTGATGTAATACAATGTTACACTCTCACTGCAGCACTGAATGCTCTGTGTGATGTGATACAATGTTACACTCTCCCTGCAGTACTGAATGCTCTGTGGGATGTGATACAATGTTACACTGTCCCTGCAGCACTGAATGCTCTGTGTGATGTAATACAATGTTACACTATCCCTGCAGCACTGAATGCTCTGTGTGATGTAATACAATGTTACATCCCTGCAGTACTGAATGATCTGTGTGATGTAATACAATGTTACACTCTCACTGCAGCACTGAATGTTCTGTGTGATGTAATACAATGTTACACTCTCACTGCAGCACTGAATGATCTGTGTGATATAATACAATGCTACACTCTCCCTGCAGCACTGAATGATCTGTGTGATGTAATACAATGTTACACTCTCCCTGTAGCACTGAATGTTCTGTGTGATGTAATACAATGTTACACTCTCACTGCAGCACTGAATGCTCTGTGTGATATAATACAATGCTACACTCTCCCTGCAGCACTGAATGATCTGTGTGATGTAATACAATGTTACACTCTCACTGCAGCACTGAATGTTCTGTGTGATGTAATACAATGTTACACTCTCACTGCAGCACTGAATGCTCTGTGTGATATAATACAATGCTACACTCTCCCTGCAGCACTGAATGATCTGTGTGATGTAATACAATGTTACACTCTCCCTGTAGCACTGAATGTTCAGTGTGATGTAATACAATGTTACACTCTCACTGCAGCACTGAATGCTCTGTGTGATATAATACAATGCTACACTCTCCCTGCAGCACTGAATGATCTGTGTGATGTAATACAATGTTACACTACCCCTGCAGCACTGAATGCTCCGTGTGATGTAATAGAATGTTACACTGTCCCTGTAGCACTGAATGTTCTGTGTGATGTAATACAATGTTACATCCCTGCAGTACTGAATGATCTGTGTGATGTAATACAATGTTACACTCTCACTGCAGCACTGAATGTTCTGTGTTATGTAGTACAATGTTACACTATCCCTGCAGCACTGAATGCTCTGTGTGATGTAATACAATGTTACACTCTCACTGCAGCACTGAATGCTCTGTGTGATGTAATATAATGTTACACTATCCCTGCAGCACTGAATGCTCTGTGTGATATAATACAATGTTACACTCTCCCTGTAGCACTGAATGTTCTGTGTGATATAATACAATGTTACACTGTCCCTGCAGTACTGAATGCTGTGTGTGATGTAATACAATGTTACAGTCTCCCTGCAGCACTGAATGCTCTGTGTGATGTAATACAATGTTACACTCTCCCAACAGCACTGAATGCTCTGTGTGATGTAATACAATGTTACACTCTCCCTGCAGCACTGAATGCTGTGTGTGATGTAATACAATGTTACACTCTCCCTGTAGCACTGAATGTTCTGTGTGATATAATACAATGTTACACTGTCCCTGCAGTACTGAATGCTGTGTGTGATGCAATACAATGTTACAGTCTCCCTGCAGTACTGAATGCTCTGTGTGATGTAATACAATGTTACACTCTCCCAACAGCACTGAATGCTCTGTGTGATGTAATACAACGTTGCACTCTCCCTACAGCACTGAGTGCTCTGTGTGATGTAATACAATGTTACACTCTCTCTGCAGCACTGAATGCTCTGTGTGATGTAATACAATGTTACACTCTCCCTGTAGCACTGAGTGCTCTGTATGATGTAATACAATGTTACACTCTCTCTGCAGCACTGAATGCTCTGTGTGATGTAATACAATGTTACACTCTCCCTGCAGCACTGAGTGCTCTGTATGATGTAATACAATGTTACACTCTCTCTGCAGCACTGAATGCTCTGTGTGATGTAATACAATGTTACACTATCCCTGCAGCACTGAATGCTCTGTGTGATGTAATACAATGTTACACTCTCACTGCAGCACTGAATGCTCTGTGTGATGTAATACAATGTTACACTCTTCCTGCAGCACTGAATGCTCTGTGTGATGTAATACAATGTTACACTCTCCTTGCAGCACTGAATGATCTGTGTGACATAATACAATGTTACACTCTCCCTGTAGCACTGAATGCTCTGTGTGATGTAATACAATGTTACACTCTCCCTGTAGCACTGAATGCTCTGTGTGATGTAATACAATGTTACACTCTCCCTGCAGCACTGAATGCTCTGTGTGATGTAATACAATGTTAAATCCCTGCAGTACTGAATGCTCTGTGTGATGTAATACAATGTTACACTCTCACTGCAGCACTGAATGTTCTGTGTGATGTAATACAATGTTACACTCTCACTGCAGCACTGAATGCTCTGTGTGATGTGATACAATGTTACACTCTCCCTGCAGTACTGAATGCTCTGTGTGATGTAATACAATGTTACACTGTCCCTGCAGCACTGAATGCTCTGTGTGATGTTATACAATGTTACACTATCCCTGCAGCACTGAATGCTCTGTGTGATGTAATACAATGTTACATCCCTGCAGTACTGAATGATCTGTGTGATGTAATACAATGTTACACTCTCACTGCAGCACTGAATGTTCTGTGTGATGTAATACAATGTTACACTCTCACTGCAGCACTGAATGCTCTGTGTGATATAATACAATGCTACACTCTCCCTGCAGCACTGAATGATCTGTGTGATGTAATACAATGTTACACTCTCCCTGTAGCACTGAATGCTCTGTGTGATGTAATACAATGTTACACTCTGCCTGCAGCACTGAATGTGCTGTGTGATGTAATACAATGTTACACTCTCCCTGCAGTACTGAATGTTCTGTGTGATGTAATACAATGTTACACTCTCACTGCAGCACTGAATGCTCTGTGTGATATAATACAATGCTACACTCTCCCTGCAGTACTGAATGCTCTGTGTGATGTAATACAGTGTTACACTCTCCCTGCAGTACTGAATGCTCTGTGTGATGTAATACAGTGTTACACTCTCCCTGTAGCACTGAATGCTCTGTGTGATTTAATACAATGTTACACTCTCTCTGCAGCACTGAATGTTCTGTATGATTTAATACAATGTTACACTCTCCCTGCAGCACTGAATGGTCTGTGTGATGTAATACAGTGTTCCACTCTCCCTGCAGCACTGAATGGTCTGTGTGATGTAATACAATGTTCCACTCTCCCTGCAGCGCTGAATGCTCTGTGTGATTTAATACAATGTTACACTCTCTCTGCAGCACTGAATGTTCTGTGTGATGTAATACAATGTTACACTATCCCTGCAGTACTGAATGCTCTGTGTGATGTAATACAATGTTACACTATCCCTGCAACACTGAATGCTCTGTGTGATGTAATACAATGTTACACTCTCCCTGCAGCACTGAATTATCTGTGTTATGTAATACAATGTTACACTCTCCCTGCAGTACTGAATGCTCTGTGTGATGTAATACAATGTTACACTATCCCTGCAGCACTGAATGATCTGTGTGATATAATACAATGTTACACTCTCCCTGCAGCACTGAATGCTCTGTGTGATGTAATACAATGTTACACTCTCACTGCAGCACTGAATGCTCTGTGTGATGTAATACAATGTTACTCTCTCCCTGTAGCACTGAATGCTCTGTGTGATGTAATACAATGTTACACTCTCCCTGTAGTACTGAATGCTCTGTGTGATGTAATACAATGTTACACTCTCCCTGAAGGACTGAATGCTCTGTGTGATGTAATACAATGTTACACTCTCCCTGCAGTACTGAATGTTCTGTGTGATGTAATACAATGTTACACTATCCCTGAAGGACTGAATGATCTGTGTGATGTAATACAATGTTACACTATCCCTGTAGCACTGAATGCTCCGTGTGATGTAATACAATGTTACACTCTCCCTGAAGGACTGAATGATCTGTGTGATATAATACAAGGTTACACTATCCCTGCAGCACTGAATGGTCTGTGTGATGTAATACAATGTTACACTATCCCTGCAGCACTGAATGCTCCGTGTGATGTAATACAATGGTACACTCTCCCTGTAGTACTGAATGCTCTTTGTGATGTAATACAATGTTACACTCTCCCTGCAGTACTGAATGCTCTGTGTGATGTAATACAATGTTACACTCTCCCTGCAGTACTGAATGCTCTGTGTGATGTAATACAATGTTACACTCTCCCTGTAGCACTGAATGCTCTGTGTGATGTAATACAATGTTACACTCTCCCTGAAGGACTGAATGATCTGTGTGATATAATACAAGGTTACACTATCCCTGCAGCACTGAATTCTCTGTGTGATATAATACAATGTTACACTATCCCTGCAGCACTGAATGCTCCGTGTGATGTAATAGAATGTTACACTGTCCCTGTAGCACTGAATGTTCTGTGTGATGTAATACAATGTTACATCCCTGCAGTACTGAATGATCTGTGTGATGTAATACAATGTTACACTCTCACTGCAGCACTGAATGTTCTGTGTGATGTAGTACAATGTTACACTCTCACTGCAGCACTGAATGCTCTGTGTGATATAATACAATGCTACACTCTCCCTGCAGTACTGAATGCTCTGTGTGATGTAATACAGTGTTACACTCTCCCTGCAGTACTGAATGCTCTGTGTGATGTAATACAGTGTTACACTCTCCCTGTAGCACTGAATGCTCTGTGTGATTTAATACAATGTTACACTCTCCCTGCAGTACTGAATGTTCTGTGTGATGTAATACAATGTTACACTCTCACTGCAGCACTGAATGGTCTGTGTGATGTAATACAGTGTTCCACTCTCCCTGCAGCACTGAATGGTCTGTGTGATGTAATACAATGTTCCACTCTCCCTGCAGCGCTGAATGCTCTGTGTGATTTAATACAATGTTACACTCTCTCTGCAGCACTGAATGTTCTGTGTGATGTAATACAATGTTACACTATCCCTGCAGTACTGAATGCTCTGTGTGATGTAATACAATGTTACACTATCCCTGCAACACTGAATGCTCTGTGTGATGTAATACAATGTTACACTCTCCCTGCAGCACTGAATTATCTGTGTTATGTAATACAATGTTACACTCTCCCTGCAGTACTGAATGCTCTGTGTGATGTAATACAATGTTACACTATCCCTGCAGCACTGAATGATCTGTGTGATATAATACAATGTTACACTCTCCCTGCAGCACTGAATGCTCTGTGTGATGTAATACAATGTTACACTCTCACTGCAGCACTGAATGCTCTGTGTGATGTAATACAATGTTACTCTCTCCCTGTAGCACTGAATGCTCTGTGTGATGTAATACAATGTTACACTCTCCCTGTAGTACTGAATGCTCTGTGTGATGTAATACAATGTTACACTCTCCCTGAAGGACTGAATGCTCTGTGTGATGTAATACAATGTTACACTCTCCCTGCAGTACTGAATGTTCTGTGTGATGTAATACAATGTTACACTATCCCTGAAGGACTGAATGATCTGTGTGATGTAATACAATGTTACACTATCCCTGTAGCACTGAATGCTCCGTGTGATGTAATACAATGTTACACTCTCCCTGAAGGACTGAATGATCTGTGTGATATAATACAAGGTTACACTATCCCTGCAGCACTGAATGGTCTGTGTGATGTAATACAATGTTACACTATCCCTGCAGCACTGAATGCTCCGTGTGATGTAATACAATGGTACACTCTCCCTGTAGTACTGAATGCTCTTTGTGATGTAATACAATGTTACACTCTCCCTGCAGTACTGGATGCTCTGTGTGATGTAATACAATGTTACACTCTCCCTGCAGTACTGAATGCTCTGTGTGATGTAATACAATGTTACACTCTCCCTGAAGGACTGAATGATCTGTGTGATATAATACAAGGTTACACTATCCCTGCAGCACTGAATTCTCTGTGTGATATAATACAATGTTACACTATCCCTGCAGCACTGAATGCTCCGTGTGATGTAATAGAATGTTACACTGTCCCTGTAGCACTGAATGTTCTGTGTGATGTAATACAATGTTACATCCCTGCAGTACTGAATGATCTGTGTGATGTAATACAATGTTACACTCTCACTGCAGCACTGAATGTTCTGTGTGATGTAGTACAATGTTACACTCTCAATGCAGCACTGAATGCTCTGTGTGATATAATACAATGCTACACTCTCCCTGCAGCACTGAATGATCTGTGTGATGTAATACAATGTTACACTCTCCCTGTAGCACTGAATGCTCTGTGTGATGTAATACAATGTTACACTCTGCCTGCAGCACTGAATGTGCTGTGTGATGTAATACAATGTTACACTCTCCCTGCAGTACTGAATGTTCTGTGTGATGTAATACAATGTTACACTCTCACTGCAGCACTGAATGCTCTGTGTGATATAATACAATGCTACACTCACCCTGCAGTACTGAATGCTCTGTGTGATGTAATACAGTGTTACACTCTCCCTGCAGTACTGAATGCTCTGTGTGATGTAATACAGTGTTACACTCTCCCTGTAGCACTGAATGCTCTGTGTGATTTAATACAATGTTACACTCTCTCTGCAGCACTGAATGTTCTGTATGATTTAATACAATGTTACACTCTCCCTGCAGCACTGAATGGTCTGTGTGATGTAATACAGTGTTCCACTCTCCCTGCAGCACTGAATGGTCTGTGTGATGTAATACAATGTTCCACTCTCCCTGCAGCGCTGAATGCTCTGTGTGATTTAATACAATGTTACACTCTCTCTGCAGCACTGAATGTTCTGTGTGATGTAATACAATGTTACACTATCCCTGCAGTACTGAATGCTCTGTGTGATGTAATACAATGTTACACTATCCCTGCAACACTGAATGCTCTGTGTGATGTAATACAATGTTACACTCTCCCTGCAGCACTGAATTATCTGTGTGCTGTAATACAATGTTACACTCTCCCTGCAGTACTGAATGCTCTGTGTGATGTAATACAATGTTACACTATCCCTGCAGCACTGAATGATTTGTGTGATATAATACAATGTTACACTCTCCCTGCAGCACTGAATGCTCTGTGTGATGTAATACAATGTTACACTCTCACTGCAGCACTGAATGCTCTGTGTGATGTAATACAATGTTACTCTCTCCCTGTAGCACTGAATGCTCTGTGTGATGTAATACAATGTTACACTCTCCCTGTAGTACTGAATGCTCTGTGTGATGTAATACAATGTTACACTCTCCCTGAAGGACTGAATGCTCTGTGTGATGTAATACAATGTTACACTCTCTCTGCAGTACTGAATGTTCTGTGTGATGTAATACAATGTTACACTATCCCTGAAGGACTGAATGATCTGTGTGATGTAATACAATGTTACACTATCCCTGTAGCACTGAATGCTCCGTGTGATGTAATACAATGTTACACTCTCCCTGAAGGACTGAATGATCTGTGTGATATAATACAAGGTTACACTATCCCTGCAGCACTGAATGGTCTGTGTGATGTAATACAATGTTACACTATCCCTGCAGCACTGAATGCTCCGTGTGATGTAATACAATGGTACACTCTCCCTGTAGTACTGAATGCTCTTTGTGATGTAATACAATGTTACACTCTCCCTGCAGTACTGAATGCTCTGTGTGATGTAATACAATGTTACACTCTCCCTGCAGCACTGAATGCTCTGTGTGAAGTAATACAATGTTACACTGTCCCTGTAGCACTGTATGTTCTGTGTGATGTAATACAATGTTACACTCTCCCTGCAGTACTGAATGATCTGTGTGATGTAATACAATGTTACACTCTCCCTGTAGCACTGAATGCTCTGTGTGATGTAATACAGTGTTACACTCTCCCTGCAGCACTGAATGCTCTGTGTAATGTAATACAATGTTACACTCTCCCTGCAGCACTGAATGCTCTGTGTGATGTGATACAATGTTACACTCTCCCAACAGCACTGAATGCTCTGTGTGATGTAATACAATGTTACACTCTCCCTGCAGTACTGAATGCTCTGTGTGATGTAATACAATGTTACACTATCCCTGCAGCACTGAATACTCTGTGTGATGTAATACAATGTTACACTCTCCCTGCAGCACTGAATGCTCTGTGGGATGTAATACAATGTTACACTCTCCCTGCAGCACTGAATGATCCGTGTGATGTAATACAATGTTACACTCTCCCTGCAGCACTGAATGCTCTATGTGATTTAATACAATGTTACACTCTCTCTGCAGCACTGAGTGCTCTGTGTGATGTAATACAATGTTACACTCTCACTGCAGCACTGAATGCTCTGTGTGATGTAATACAATGTTACACTCTCTCTGCAGCACTGAATGTTCTTTGTGATGTAATTCAATGTTACACTCTCCCTGCAGTACTGAATGCTCTGTGTGATGTAATACAATGTTACACTCTCCATGCAGCACTGAATGATCTGTGTGATGTAATACAATGTTACACTGTCCCTGAAGGACTGAATGCTCTGTGTGATGTAATACAGTGTTACACTATCCCTGCAGCACTGAATGCTCCGTTTGATGTAATACAATGTTACACTCTCCCTGCAGTACTGAATGCTCTTTGTGATGTAATACAATGTTACACTCTCCCTGTAGCACTGAATGATCTGTGTGATGTAATACAATGTTACACTATCCCTGAAGGACTGAATGATCTGTGTGATATAATACAAGGTTACACTATCCCTACAGCACTGAATTCTCTGTGTGATATAATACAATGTTACACTATCCCTGCAGCACTGAATGCTCCGTGTGATGTAATACAATGTTACACTCTCCCTGCAGCACTGAATGCTCTGTGTGAAGTAATACAATGTTACACTGTCCCTGTAGCACTGAATGCTCTGTGTAATGTAATACAATGTTACACTCTCCCTGCAGTACTGAATGCTCTGTGTGATGTAATACAATGTTACATTCTCCCTGCAGCACTGAATGCTCTGTGTGATGTAATACAATGCTACACTCTCCCTGCAGCACTGAATGCTCTGTGTGATGTAATACAATGTTACACTCTCACTGCAGCACTGAATGCTCTATGTGATGTAATACAATGTTACACTCTCACTGCAGCACTGAATGCTCTGTGTGATGTAATACAATGTTACACTCTCTCTGCAGCACTGAATGCTCTGTGTGATGTAATACAATGTTACACTATCCCTGTAGCACTGAATACTCTGTGTGATGTAATACAGTGTTACATTCCCCCTGCAGTACTGAATGCTCTGTGTGATGTAATACAATGTTACACTCTCCCTGCAGCACTGAATGGTCTGTGTGATGTAATACAATGTTACACTCTCCCTGCAGTACTGAATGCTCTGTGTAATGTAATACAATGTTCCACTCTCCCTGCAGCACTGAATGCTCTGTGTGATGTAATACAATGTTACACTCTCCCTGCAGCACTGAATGGTCTGTGTGATGTAATACAATGTTACACTCTCCCTGCAGTACTGAATGCTCTGTGTAATGTAATACAATGTTCCACTCTCCCTGCAGCACTGAATGCTCTGTGTGATGTAATACAATGTTACACTCTCCCTGCAGCACTGAATGGTCTGTGTGATGTAATACAATGTTACACTCTCCCTGCAGTACTGAATGCTCTGTGTAATGTAATACAATGTTCCACTCTCCCTGCAGTACTGAATGCTCTGTGTAATGTAATACAATGTTACACTCTCTCTGCAGCACTGAATGCTCTGTGTGATATAATGCAATGTTACACTATCCCTGCAGCACTGAATGCTCTGTGTGATGTAATACAATGTCACACTATCCCCACAGCACTGAATGCTCTGTGTGCTTTCTAGTTTACATTGTATATATTTTACATTGTATCTCTAGCACAGCCTTCATGTTCCCTGACAGAAAGCTCTCTGCAAACAGATCCATGGAGCACATTATAAAGGATTTAAGTGTAAAAAAAATAGGTGGAATTGAAAACAATTAAAAATGTAGGCAATTTGGCTTTACACATTATTTAATTGCTGAATATGTATAGTCAAAATAATTGGTCACAATTAACTATTACAATGAACTATATTACAATTTGAAGGGAATAGTGAGGTTGATGTTCTAAGAAAAAATGAATTCTTTTGGGGTAAACCAACTACACAATGGGGTGAAATAAAAATTCTCTAAAATCTCATTCATTTAACCCTTTGAGTGCCAGAGAGGTATCCAACACATTGCGTTGCAATAAGTTGTCTACCTCTCTGGCACTCAAAAGGGTGAAATGGGGGTATTTAACCCACTGGATGCTAGAGAGATCTCTAATGCTTTGCTGCAACTCTTGAAACTACAGGGTCTCAGGTTCTATTCCCAACAAAGCCAGCTCAGACTTCCATCCTTCCGATGCCAATAAAATGGGCACCACTGAGCTGGGTAATGGCAACAACTATTTATCAGCCACTGCCGGTTCGCTAATATTGAAGCCATGTGCTAATTGCTTTGAGTCCCCATGAGAAGAAAATCACTATCCTATAAAATAATTTGCTAGGATGTTTGTAAGAAGCCATCATGTGCAGTAGAGACTGCTCGAATGCTTAGAATGCTGGGAGTTATGTGCTGGGAGTGTTCTGTGCGGAATGCTGGGAGTTCTATGCTGGGAACATTCTGTGTGGAATGCTGGGAGTTCTGTGCTGAGAGCGTTCTGCTGCGGAATGCTGGGAGTTCTGTGCTGGGAGCATTCTGTGCGGAATGCTGGGAGTTCTGTGCTGTTAGCATTCTGTGTGCAATGCTGGGAGTTCTGTGCTGGGAGCATTCTGTGCGGAATGCTGGGAGTTCTGTGCTGTTAGCATTCTGTGTGCAATGCTGGGAGTTCTGTACCAGGAGCATTCTGTGCGGAATGCTGGGAGTTCTGTGCTGTTAGCATTCTGTGCGGAATGCTGGGAGTTCTGTGCTGGGAGCGTTCTGTGTGGAATGCTGGGAGTTCTGTGCTGGGAGTGTTCTATGCGGAATGCTGGGAGTTTTGTGCTGTTAGCATTCTGTGCAGAATGATGGGAGTTCTGTTCTGGGAGCGTTCTGTGTGGAATGCTGGCAGGTCTGTGCTGGGAGCGTTCTGTGAGGAATGCTGGGAGTTCTGTACTGGGAGCATTCTGTGCAGAATGCTGGGAGTTCTGTGCTGAGAGTATTCTGTGCGAATGCTGGGAGTTCTGTGCTGGGAGCATTCTGTGCAGAATGCTGGGAGTTCTGTGCTGGGAGCATTCTGTGCAGGATGCTGGGAGTTCTGTGCTGGGAGCATTCTGTGCAGGATGCTGGGAGTTCTGTGCTGGGAGCATTCTGTGCGGAGTGCTGGGAGTTCTGTGCTGGGAGCATTCTGTGCAGGATGCTGGGAGTTCTGTGCTGGGAGCATTCTGTGCAGGATGCTGGGAGTTCTGTGCTGGGAGCATTCTGTGCGGAGTGCTGGGAGTTCTGTGCTGGAAGCGTTCTGTGCGGAATGCTGGGAGTTCTGTGCTGGGAGCATTCTGTGCGTTCGGGCAATCTCTATAGCACATCGTGTGAGTGACAGCAGCACACAGAGCAGGACCGGCCTTTTAACCCTTTGAGTGCCGGAAGGTACGAAACACATTGCAAAGCAATGCATTGCGTACCCCTCCGGCACTCAAAGGGTTAACATCTCACAGACTTTGGCCAGTGTACACAGACTTTTATACTAGTATAAATAAATTATTATTAGAGCAGAAGTATCATCATAATACCATTGCCCCAGTCCATTACTAACATAGGGACTGGTAAAGGCATAATATTATAAAGATGAATAAGCGCGCATTATTGACAAAAAAAGAGCTTCTTCTGCAGGTATCCGCTGCACAAGAGAAGATCTGTGCGCCTGCGCCGTCAGTAACTTCCATTACCTTACGGTACCAATGAATGTCACTACCAATCCGGTCAGTGAACGGGACAGACAGCGCAGACTCAGAGGTGCATTTCATCCAAAATGTCTGCGCTGTTGTCTGCTGGTTGTTTTTCTTCAATAACACAAACTTATTCAGCTTAATGACGGTATGGTTTTGTATATCACAATGTTAGTAGTGGACTGGGGGCAATGGTATTATGATGATAGTTCCTCTTTAACTCTCTAGAATAGAAAGGGTTACAAGTCCCATTTAAATGGATAGTAATGTTCCATAATAGAAGCAGTTCCAATTAAACTTCATAGTATTTGGACTTTGGAGAGTGTTATTTCACTACTGTCAGAGTTGTAGTACAAGAGTAATTGAATGACAAAGTATCCCCCTCCCACCCCTTTTACTGATGTAACACTGCTCACCTCAGAGCAGCAAGACTGTCCTTAATTATTTCAATTAAGATAAGGGTATAACCTGAGAAACCTGTCAAGGGCGCAGGGCTTTCATTGTTCTCACAGTAAGAAGATTGTCCACTGCTGTGAGCTGTCTGTTCTATGGACTGGATTCCACATCTGAGCTGAGCAGTGTTACATCAGTAAAAGGGGCGGGAGGTGGATACTTTGTCATTGAATTACTCTTGTACTACAACTCTGACAGTATTGAAATAACACTCTCCAAAGTCCTAATACTATGATGATTAATTAGAGCTGCTGGTTTTTGTAAAACATTACTATCCCTTTAAATAAATGGGGATTTTTATTTGCCCCTATGGTGCAGTTGGTTTGCTTCGAAATGGCCCAGTTCATAGTTCATCTTACAATAAACACCAGCATACGTGAATATGGGCTTAAAATGAATGAATTCTCTGTGCAGTTGTTTCACAAAATTAATTTGTAATCAGTACTGACTATAATATCTTTGGAGGCAGCCATGATTGCTTGATGCAGGATCACTGGTTCTCCCTCCCTCAGTCCTACATAAGCATATATTTGTGGGAGGAGTTTCTATAATTTTTAAAGTTGTTTTTTTTTTTTAAATTTTCACATGCCTGTTTTTTTATTTCGACAGAACAAGGGTGTTTGCGAGATCAAAAAATAATCACGTTTCTCACTTACGATCAGAAATACCTTTCGTCTAATTATGTGTTTGATAAAGCTTGCTTTGCTTACACAATCGACCTTTAACCCTTGGTGTGCATTGCAATGAGTTGGATACCTCAATGGTACACAAAGGGTTAATTTCTCATTTACTATTTGATTGGTTGCATACGTTTCACATGCAAAATCAACAGTTTTACTTTTAACCCTTTGAGTGCCAGAGGGGTACGGAAAGCATTGCTTTGCAATGTGTTCCGTACCCCTCTGGCACTCAAAGGGTTAAGTTTTATTCAATTGAGCGTGCCTTATGAGCATGCATTGGGGGAGAATCACTAAGCGGTGATAAAGAGGTGATAAAGTGGAGATGAATTCTCCAGTGATATCACTTCTCCAATTCCTATGTTATTCTAAGGAACCTATGTACTAAGATTTATTCAACTTTGGAGACCTTATTGCATAGGTTCTATAGAATAACATAAAAAAATGGAGACGTTATCTCCACTCTATCTCTTCTTTATCACCGCTTAGTGAATCTTCCCCATTGTGTGTATAATCAGCATTTGATAAATATTTTTTTTTTCTTTATTGTTTTGATCAGTTGAGCATGTTCAACTTTTTTCTATATATATATTTTTTGATGGATTACACTTTGTACGTACAGTCAACATTTTTTAAATATTTGTTTTCCAAATTGTTTTGTTCGATCGAACACCCTTCACAAGAGCAATCTGCATTTAGTTACTTTACGTTTTGTTTGATAGGGCATGTCTCACAAACATGATCAGCCGTTATCTACATTGTTTCACTCAAATGAGCGTGCTTTGCATGCAAGACCCGTGTTTTTTCAATCACTAATGCTTTGTTTGATCTTTGACTGATGGATGATCGGGCCCGGACTGACCATCAGGCATACCGGGCATTTGCCAGGTAAGCCGGTCCGGGCATTTAAAAATAAATAACAAACGAACGCCCACCTCCGTCGCCCCCCCCCCCCATGTCCTGCTCAAAACATAAAAATGAGCCGCTCAGCCTTAAATAGGGTTGCCACCTTTCCTTCAATAAAATACCAGCCACGGAATTCCCTCCATAGACTTAATATTGGACAGAGGCCAAGTTTTTACCGGCCTGCCAGTAAAGTACCGGCTGGGTGGCAACCCTAGCCTTAAATGACTGGGCCTATTTTTTTGTCCAAGTCCGGGCCTGCGGATGATCATGGGAAATGTAGTTCAACAGGATATAAAGTTGTCTCTGCATGGGCTACAGTAGACATACAGTATAAATGTGTTTGTTTTGCTTTTCTTAGTTGAATACAGACATCTAGAGCTATTCTTTTAAGTAAAATAATGGAAACTTGCATTATCTCACTTGAACAAATAACCCCTATAGATGTAAACATACAGATTATGCTTTAATTGATGGGGAACATGCTGCTAATTTGGGTTAATGATTCGTTCTATCCCTTGTGTTCAGCAGACCAAATACAGATGCCGCAGCTACATCTTCCATGTTGGATCCTGAAACTTGGGTGAGAGTGTCATCTAGTGGTCACTGGGAGAAGGTGCCTTATAGTGATTTGAAAACAGCATTATTGTGTTATTCCAAACTGGATTTTCTTCACTAAAGATAACAAGCCTTTTTTTAACCACTTGAGTGCCAGAGGGGTGTGCAACACATTCCAAAGCATTCAAATGCTTAAGAGAATCAATAAGAAATCTCAAAATGTTTTCAGACAAGCTTTCGGGAGATCAATTGTCATTCACACGTGGAAAAGAGTGGATCTCTCAAAGGCTTATCTTAAACTTTTAGTCCAAATAAAAAAGTTACCAACAAGTGCCAGTCTACTCATATCTTTGTATCACTAGTAATAATTGTCATTCCAAGCAGGAATCCCACTTACAGTGTTTCATTTTGTCACCCTGTATTCTCCAAACCCTTAAATTGTACGCCTTAGAACTAGATCAATAAACACATAAAACTACAAACAGAAACATCTTTGCATCGTATGAAGAAGGCTACCATATATCCATAACATACATATTCTCCATGTTATGAACTGTGTTGTGTCCCTATTTATTACATTTTATCCTCCCCGCCGTATATAAACAATCTATAATAGAAACGATCAAAGTATAATCAGAAAATAAACTCTAAATACAAAATTCAAATAAAGTCATCTCCAGCAATTCTCGGAGAGATAGGATTGGGCAACATACATTATCAGCTCTTTATCACCGTTTAGTGAATCTCCCCCCAGATCTCACAGATGAGCGATTAGCATAGTTGGGAACATTTAAAGGGATAGTAATAATTCATTTTATCTTTATTTTATTTTGTAGGCATTAAAAAAACATGAAGAACGATATAAGTCTTATCTCTCAAACCTTTATGGTTTGAGAGATATTCACAAGTAAAGTTTCCCCTCCCGCCCCTTTTACCTAGTGTAAGCCATCTCTTCTCAGATGTGGAATCCAGTCCATAGACCAGACAGATAACAGAAGGGGACAATCTTCTTCCTATGAGAACAATGAAATCCCTGCCCCCCTTGACAAGTTTTTAAAGGTTTTCCCTTATCTTAACTGAAGATTGTCTACCTGGGCACCTCCCTTCTGATCTGGCTGAGCAGTGTTACATCAGTAAAAGGGGCGGGAGGGGGATACTTTATCATTCAATTACTCTTGAACTACAACTCTGACAGAATTGAAATAACACTCTCCACAAATACTATGAAGATTAATTAGAGCTGCTTTTATTATGAAACATTACTATCCATTTAAAAAGCCCTCTCCCGTTGCTTGTTTTTTTTATAATACAGATGATTACTTTACCTGGAGAACTTGCCGTTTCATCAGGAGACAGGGCTCTAAATCCGGAGTCTCCGGGTGAAACCTGGCAAGTTCCCAGGTATGGCGATTCCTACAAAGAAAAGTATATCGGACCTATACATTAAATACTATTGCCATTATGACTAAACAAAAGAACATAGTCCCAAGGTCTCCTGCCTCTGCAGTTTGTTTACCCCTTACTATGTAAAATTAAATTATGTTATAATTTGGAGAAATGTATGTTGTAATGGGTGGAACATCTGGTCTAATGATTTTTTTTGTGTTCCAGTACCCCCATTTATTACCCTACTAGTTGAAGAGCCTGTTACATGGGCCACAGTGCCACTGCCAGCTGGTCGCGGGGCAGTCATGCACAGTAGAGACTGCCCACACCGTGGCTGATACAGTGCCAGCTGGTCGCGGGGCAGTCATGCACAGTAGAGACTGCCCACACCGTGGCTGATACAGTGCCAGCTGGTCGCGGGGCAGTCATGCACAGTAGAGACTGCCCACACCGTGGCTGATACAGTGCCAGCTGGTCGCGGTGCAGTCATGCTCAGTAGAGACTGCCCGCGTCGCAGCTGATACAGAGCTGGACGTTCCTTCACAGTTCCTCGCACTATATCAGCCTCGTCACTGGAAGTCTCTACTGTACAAGACGGCAGCACACGCAGCAGTCTCTACTGCACATGCCTGTATCGTTACACACGTTTTAGAGAATTATTATATAGGATGATGCAAGCTTGGGTAGTTAAAAAAAAAAGGCAGCATAAATAGAAACTCTAGGTTAAGATGAAGGAAGTTTAATAGAGGTGATTTTATTGTACTTTTGTTTTTATAGTTTATTTCCTCATTACATGTTTTCATCTTTTCTCTTATAGATTGGTTATGTACGGTGGGGGGCCAAAATGAAACAAATATGTAAGCAACACACAGGTGTTAATTATGGAGAATATCTATGCTTTGTTACGGATAATATGGCAGCCTCCTCGCTGCCATGAAATGGTATACTTTTGAAATGCTGCCCACTGTCGGGCGACGTTCACAACAGAGCATTAATCATGTCGCCGGCATGAAAAGGGTGACATGAGAATCTCGCCCGCATCAAAATCCTGAATGACTTTTAGTCAACTCCCTTCTCTGCTCCACCAAACAGACTCCTTGCACAGATTTCACTGCTCAAGATATTGTCATGTATTTTAAAAGCCAACAGCATTAGACATGATACTGCTGCACATCCTCCATCTAATATCTGACCTTGTTCCATCATTACGTCCACCAGTGCCCTCAGCATATTCATTCTGTAGTAGAAGAGGAGTTTCTACTCTTCTTTCCTTATCCAATCCCATCTACCCTCTTGATCCCATCCCTTCACAACTTATTCGTTCTATTTCTTCTGTGTTAACTCCAGGACCAACTTCCATCTTCAACCTCTCTCTCTCTCTCTCTCTCTCTCTCTCTCTCTCCAGTGGTACTTTTCAAGATGCCATCAAAGCAGAGCCATGCATTGGAAATCTCTTTAGCAGTCAAGGAGTTAAAGATCCATTATATCAATTGAACATTGTATTTATCCCCTATGGTAAAGGATCTCTGTGGTGAGCTATTTATTCCAAGGCCTGATCATGTGACCAGGGGACACCACTTGAGATTAGAGGAAAGGAGGTTTAAACTTCAGCAAAGAAAGGGGTGTTTTATGGTAAGGTCTGTTAAATTGTGGAATTCATTGTCCAAGGAGGTGGTTATGGCAGATACAATGGATACATTTAAGAGAAGATTACGTACATTTCTTTCAAAAGGGAACATACAGAGTTATACTGTTTATCAGTAGGCAAATCAGGAAGGTCTGATAAAGACTAACTTATTTGGTAGCAGGAAAGCTATAAAATTACTGAGGTATGAGGAGAAGGTTGAACTTGATGGACTTGTGTCTTTATTCAACCTAATTTACTGTGTTACTATGTTACTATGTAAAGTAGGTATGCTCCAGAACTTCACCTTTGTTTGGCTAAGTTAGTATATCCCAAAAACAGGAAGAAAAGAGACAGAGGTTAGCGTATGATGGTGATTCTGCTGTAAATCAATGACTGGAAATGCGAACTCCCTGCACCTGCCTAACTCCTATGTACTAAGCTACATATGCCACAAAGCCGCACCTTAACTCTGTGCCAACAGGAGGACACGGGGACAAACTGTGTGTTTTTCGGAGCTTCTATAAGTGAGGTGTAGAGGAATCAGTGTTAGTTTACACCATTTCCCTTTGCAAGCTATGGGGTTGGCTTGCTGGCATTAAAGTCTAATGATGTCTGCGTGTGTCCTCCCGTAGGCATTACACCGAACATACTACGCAAGGCAAACCGGGAACTGCAGCATCTGGCATTACAAATTAGCACCATGAGGTTTCCCTGAGAGAGGATATTGAGAAAAGGAGGAATGTGAAGAAAGGAAAAGATAAGAGAAAGTATGAACTGGGAGTGGAGGGTGTGAGCGAGAGAGATAAAGACTAAGAGAGAGAGAGAGAAAGTAGGCCTAAGAGGAACGAGCACAAGAGAGGACTGATTTACTCTAGAGAAAAGATGACTAAGAGGAGATTTTGTTACACTTTACAAGTATATGGGAGGTCCATACAAGGCTCTCTCTGGTGCGCTTTTCATTTCAAGGCCTGATCAAGTAATTGGGACTACCCCTTGAGATTAGAGGAAAGAAGGTTTCAAATTCAGCAGAGGAAAGGGTTTTTTTTACAGTAAGGTCTGTTAAATTGTGGAATTCCTTACCCAAGCATGTGGTAATGGCAGATACAATGGATACATTTAGGAGAAGATTAGATTCATTTCTAGCAGAAGGGAACATACAGGGTTATACTGTGTATTAGTTAGGTAAGATAGGAAGCGCTGGAAAGCAGAGTAATACCCATTTATGAGTCGGGAAGGATTATATAATTCTCATTTCATGGTTATATTGTGGATGAAGGTTGAACTTGATGGACTTGTGTCTTTTTTCAACCTAATTTACTATGTAATTATGAGCAGGGGAGGGGTAGGTAGAGGGACAGAAAATGCAGGAACTCAGAGAAAGAAAGAGAGAATTTTGGATGTGCACTGGGAACACAGAGCGATAATATTTTATTATAGTAAATACTAGTTGAACAGCCCGTTACACGGGCCACAGTGCCTCTGGCAGCCGGTCGCAGGGAAGTCACGCGCAGCAGAGACTGGCCGCGCCACTGCTGATACAGAGCTGGACGCTCCTTCGGGGCGCCCAGCTCTGTATCAGCCACGGCACGGGCAGTCTGTACTGCGCATGACTGCCGCACGCGTAGCAGTGTCTACTGCGCATGTCGGGCGTTACACACAACTTAGCGAATTATTAGATAGGATATGCTGAAAAATCTAATGCAGAAACAAACGTGTGCATTTTGCACAAAGTAAAATAAAATATATTAAAAAAATAGAATTCCAAAGAAAACTTAGAAAAGCAAGAAAAACAAGCCTCTCAACCTTTCCTTGCACTCCCCTCCTGCTCGTTATAGGCCTCTCTAAACAGAATGTTGGCGTCTATAAATAAAATAATTGCAGTCCTGATCGGGAGAAAATTACAGGGCTCAGATGTTTCAAGTTTTTAAAGCACCCACTGGAAAAGTCACACAGGAGCTCAATTACCCAGCGGGCTAACCACAACACTCTTTCTAATGCTGTTTTAACCCCTTGGATGCTAGAAATGTATGAAACACATTGCAAAGCAATGAAAATCTCCAGCGCCCAAAGGGTTAAAAACATGTTGTTGTTGTTGTTGGTTTATTTTTTGGCCCACTGACACACAAAGGATTAAATAGCACTCTGTCATAAACAGTTGTTGTACGGTTCCTGTGAAGTAAACAAGGGTACTGGGAGATGCTCATTCAAAAGTTATTACAGTTAAAAGTGGTGGAGCTGTCATTATAACGTTTGGAGAACTGTAGCTTGAGAGTCAGCTCTCCCATAGGGCAGAATAGGAAGTAAAACCTTCTGGGCACTAGGAAAGAATGTTGCAGACAAAGCGTTTAAATAACAATAAAGTTTAATTATATAAACAGGTGTCACAAACATGTGGCCCATAGGCCAAATGATTCTTCTGCCTGTTAGCTTGCAGCCTTCCATAGACAGAAACTTTGAAATGCCCAAAGGACCATCATCTTCCCCCACCCTCCTTACCTCTGCCTAAGGTTGTCACCTGTCCAGTTGGTTGCAAAATCCAGATACAATAATTTGTAGGCTGCTGAACTGATCCATAAGCAGAGCATTAGGGAAGTGGCTGGATTCTAATGAGCTAAAGGAACTTTGGTGAAATCACCAGTCAGTCATTTGAAAACAGTGTGTAGCGAGTGAAGACTCTCAGTAAGAGACAGAACTGCAGGATGAACAGTGCAGGGATGGAAGGTGCAGAGGTGCATGCGGGTGCAGGTCAAAGCAGATTATTTGGTCATTTTATTAAAACTTGTGCACATGGGTGCCAGAGCAGATCATTCTGAACACTTTATTCCCTGGATAATGTGGGTGCTTTGGAGATGTACGTGTTGTTAACATCTGTAATGCCACTGGGGCTGATGTACTATGAAAGTGGTGCAATTGTGGTACAAACCATGTGAACTGTATGAAGAAAATAACAATTTCCCAAATCCTCATTTATTAAAATGGGGTTTTTAACCCCTTGAATGATAGCAAGGTCTCCATCACATTACAAAGCAATGCATTGGACACAATGTGTTAAAATGCCCATTTAACCCTTTGAGTGCCAGAGGGGTACGGAACGCATTGCAGAGCAATGCGTTCAGTACCCCTCTGGCACTCAAAGGGTTAAAGCAATGGTCGCTATTTATTACCTATGATTTGTTGGGTTTGCCCCAGCATTATACCACTTTTACGTACTACATCAGCCCCAATGGCATTACAGAAGTTAATATCATGCATGGATTCACAACATGAACCTTACACAGGGAATAAATTGACCAGAATAATCTGCTCTAGCACCCATATGCACCAGTTCCACAAAGCCTCGCAATAAAAAGTTCAAAAGTATCTACTCTGACCTGCACCCACATGCATCTTTGCACGTTCCAAAGAGCAAGAGAGAGAGAGAGAGAGAGAGCAGACAACGTTTGGGTGTTTCTCTGGAAACCAGTGGACCAAGGCTAATGTGTCAGGCAGTGCATCATCATTACTAACATTCACAATCTGATATATGTGTATCTATATGCAGGGCTGAAAATTTGCATTCGCCACTAGCCAATGGCGAGTGAAAATTTAGCCCTGGCGAGTAGAAATCCAGCCCTGGTGGGTATGTTATGGCTTGCAGTGGCGAGTAACTTTTCAGGTCTGGCTAGTAGCAAAGGACTTCAAATATTAAGCCCTGTCTATATGTATGTATATATAGAATATATATTTTTATTAATTCATTCAAAGGTTATTGCACTTCAAACTGTCTCCTAAGTGATGGAGTTGTTACTATCACATTCTTTGGAGAATTGTGGTCAGTTGGTGATCACTCCCAAAGTCTACAATAACACATTTGTCTGGGTATGGATTGGCATTGTTGTCACTTTTTCCACCTAAATGTCCAAGCATAGAAATTCTATAAAATGTCTGTCTTTTCACTAACCCTAAAACCTTTGCCACAAGAACTTTGCAGTTTTGAATTAATGCCTGTGAAATCTTACCGCCATACTGGGACGGATCAGTATGATGGTCATATCGCTTCCAATGCAGGGGGACAAGGCTAGGAGTCAGAATGTGTGGTTCTATGGCTACCAGTGCAGTAGGACAAGGTTAAAAACTTTGCCACTGTGAAAAGATTGACAGCAGAATGTCGCCCTAATCTAATGAGTGACATTCTGATGTTGCAGGATTAAAGGTCGCACAGAGGGAGACATTTCAATAATAAACTATCGCCAATTGTTTGCTCTACAATTTCATCGCTCATTTAGCCCCATGAAATGTTATTTATGCAAATCCGAAGAAGCAAGCATCAGTTTCATGGAGACTCCTTTGGGTTTCACCATCATCTCTATGCTGATGACACTCAAATCTCTCTTTCCTCCCCAGACCTTTCCCCTTTTCTCCTGTCCCAGGTATCTGACTGTCTGTCTGCTGTGTCTTCCTGGATGTCCTCCCGTCGACTGAAACTCAGCCTTGGCAAAACTGAACTAATTATCTTCCCTCCGTCTACAACCAGCCTCAACCCAGCTATTACCCTCACTGTTAACAACACCTACAGCATGCTGCCTGGGGGGTCACATTTGACTCTGTCCTATCCTTTATTCCTCACATCCAGTCAATCTCCAACTCATACCACCTCCACAACAGCTCTAGAATCCGACCCTTTCTCACCCAATACACTAGTAAAATTCTAATCCAAACACTCATCATGTCCTGTCTTGACTACTGTAACTCATTACTAATTGGCCTTCCTCTCATCCGACTAACCCCACTACAGTCCGTAATGAACTCTGCTGTACGACTAATCTACCTCACTCATCGCTTCTCCAACACCACACCCCTCTGTCAGTCCCTACACTGGCTCCCATTAGCACACAGAATTAAATTCAATATTCTGGTGCGTACTTATAGAGCCCTCACTAACACCGCACCCCCCTATATTTCATCTCTCATCTCCAAATACACTCCCACTTGCCATATTCGCTCTGCACACGACCTTCTCCTCTCCACAGATCTGATTACATCCTCCCACTCCCACCTACAGGACTTCTCCCACTCCTGGTACAGGACTTCTCCCACTTCCACCTACAGGACTTCTCCTGTGCTGCACCTCAGCTCTGGAATTCCCTCCCCCGTCCCATCAAACTCTCCCCCAGCCTTCAGATCTTCAGATGCTCCCTGAAGACTCACCTCTTCAAGGAAGGCTATCAACTATCGCCATAACCATTATCCTCAAGAACCAACCCTTTCCTGGACCACTGCACTCACCAGCACTTCTCTCCCCCACCCACTCACCAGCAGATCACGTGGCAGGAGTCACTTACACCCAATAGCACTTACTCCTTTTGTGTCCAACCTTCATTCCTCTAGACTGTAAGGTCTTATGAGCAGGGCCCTCTGATCCTTCTGTTCTCCACATTTGATTTGTACTATTTAATATCTCTGTATGTCTATTACCAGTTGTAAAGTGCTGCGGTATTAGTTGGCTCTATATAAATAAAGAATAATAATAATAATAATAATTATGATTAAGGCGACATTCTGCTGTCGTCCTTTTCATGGTGGCAAAGTTTTTAACGCAATGTCGTGTTGGTCACCAAACAGAGGGCGACATTTCAATTGTGAACCCTTATTAGCAAGCGTTGGTTCTCCTTTAAGCTGCAGCAATCTAGGAATAGAATATAAAGACAGAAGCACTGGTTCTAATTAAATAATAGCATTTGGTTACAGTTGTTCAAACCCATTCGAGCAACGAAAGCACAAAGTGATCTTTATCTCCGTGAATTAGCCGTCGGTTTAAGATGTATATCACATTGACTCTCAAGTATCAGGATTTCAGATTTCAGTTTATTTAAGGGCTGTGATTCGTGGAATTGGAGATGTGTGTTCATGAGAAGGGTATTATACTACCAGACAACGTGATAAACTCTGCACTCTGACTAATAAAACTGAAATGAAATACTGGAAGGAGAGAAATCTAATTATTTCCTCTGCTTTTGCAACTAATGTACATTTTATCACACGATTCCATCTTCCTATGTTCATGATGATGTGGCTGTCCACGTCTAGGCCACAACGTTTATACTATTTTAGCTGAGTCTCTGCATTGACGGAAGCCTATTCTTGATAATGGATTTATTTTATTAAGAGTGTTAAAAATAAGTAGAGATCAAAGGGCAACTGTGACATTTTTCTATGTCTGCTCCTATGGCAGTAGACTTTTAGGGTCTTATACAGGAGCAGAAGATGAGAAATTCTCTAGCAAACAGAAAAAGAAAACCATTCTCTCTGAGTTAACCCATTAACCCTCTGAGTGCCGGAGAGGTATCCAATGCATTGCACTGAGTTCCACTGTCTGTGTACAGATGCAAAAACGTGATGATCCAGGTAAATCAGGGAGAGTTGGGAGGTACACAACAAGGTGAAACTATTTTCACAGTGTATTGAGCAGAGATGAGTGAATCATCTGCAATTTATTGAGAGGATCGAGTTGGAAGACATGGGGAAAAAATGCACTAAGGTGTGATAAAAAGAAGATAACATCTAAAGTGATATCACTTCTCCAGTTTCTATGTTATTCTGTGGTCCATATCAGAGGTTCTCAGCCCATGCCCTCAGTGTCCACTAACAGGCCAGGACTTAGGAATTTCCATGCTAGAACACAAGCAGGGGAGGGATGGCAACATACGGCCCAGGGGGCAAATACAATTAAGTGGCCCATATCTACTATCGACCAAGCCCATTGTCCCAGCCCACCCCTATTTCCTTAATTTTAAAATTATCCTTAATGCTGTGAATTAAAGCAAGTGATACCACAGAGCTTACAGTTGAAATGTGGCTACATTAGTGACACTACAGTGCTTACAATTTAAGTAAAGATAGAATAGTGATGCTGTAGAGTTTGCAAGGGAAATGTATTATGCTACTAGTGCAGCTATGTTTGGGTTGTAGCTCTGCGGTATCACTTGCATATAGATTCATTTCATAAGTTCTGTGGTATCACTAGTGTAGCTCCATTTAGAGCAGCAAGTGGGAGATTGAGTGAGGCACTGGCCCACCAGCCCAGACACATGGTCAGCCCAGGGGGTAATTGCCCCCCTGCCCCCCAGTCCAGCCGTCCCCTGAACACAAGTGTGTTGATCAGAGGCTCAGTCATATTGATTAACTCACATGTGATCTTAAATGGAAATTCTAAAATCCTGGCCTGTTAATAGCCACTGAGAGCACAGGTTGAGAACCACTGGTCCATATGCACTAAGATTAACAGAGGAACTTCAGAAGTGATCTCACTGGAGATGTTATCTCCTCTTTATCTCACCTTAGTGCATAACCCCCCATGGAGAAATTACTGGTTCTCTCCTTAGCAATTTGGAATGAAGTGTGGATGGACAGTGGGAAGGGGAGGGATGGACATGAGGAGTCCTGGGGAGTGAAAGAGAGAGAGAAACAGAAAGATAGAGTGACACAGAGAGAGGGACTGCTGTTGAGGGAGACCACTAAAAAGAGAGGAGGCAGAAATGTAGGAGAGACAGTCAGGAATTATATTGGTGAGAAGGAGAAATGATGACAGAGCAGGTAAGAAACAGAACGATAGAACAGGGTAAGGTAGAGTGGAATAGAGTTGTTCAAGAGACCTACCTACCTTGTTCAGGCAAGTGACCCAGGAAGGAACTTGTTTCATTGACATTTGAAGGTAAGTGATCCTGGTTTTTCCAAAACATCATGTGATCACTTTTCATCTATCTGATTGGTTAAAGAAGCTTGTTTCTTGTGAAAACACAAGACTTGTTGCATAGAGGTCAGCAAACCATCAGAGATATTTTTTGCAAATTGATTTGGAGGACCCGGAGAAAAATTTGGTTCCATGAAAATAGACTCCGAATGAATCATGTATGGACAGTGGGAGTTGGATGAGGGACAAGGGCAGAGGGAAATCACACATAAGAGAGAAGGCGTGAAGAGGGCGCAATAAAGGAAAGAGCGAGAGATAGAGGGGTAGGAGCGCAGGAGGAATTCCAGGAGAGTGCGGGGCGAGACCATGGAGAGAGAAGATATGAGATGTAGAGCGGTAGAGACACCAAGGAGGAAGGGAGAGAGACAGAGCAGGAATAGAAGAGACACTGTCAGAGTCAGATTAACAATGCAGCAGATTGAACTGCAACTCCAGGCCCAGTGAAAACAACAGGGCCCAATTTCATCAGTAATGTGTGAGCCACTAGGGGTCACTATTCGGCCAACATGGAGAGCCGCAACTTTATTACTTAATTCCTTAAGGACCGTGTGATGCAGGGATGGGGTGCACTGAAGGACCAGCGCATTTATTTTTTTGGGTGTGGTGACTGGACAGGTGATCGCAATGCAGCATATAGGTGTGTTGTGATGACAAAATTCCACCACCGGCCCTTATAGGGATAGTAATACTTTATTATTGCTATCCCCCATATTGTAGATATTTGCAAAATAATTTAATAGTCACCAGGTTCATCTCGCAAACCTTTATGGTTTGAGAGATAACCGAAGGCAAAGTCCCCACCTCCCTCCCCCTTCCCTGAAATCATCGTTGTACTGACTGCAGGGGAAGTCTGTCTTACGATCTTCAGGCGGCTCTGCAGCTGAGCCGAGATCCCGTTAGTGACAAAGAATTATTTCACTGAAACGGTCTTCTACATGTGCTTGGTTTGTGCTTGGTTTGCAAGCACATGGAGAAGACCGTTTCAGTGAAATAATTATTTTTTACTAATGCGATCTCAGCTCTGCTGCAGAGCCACCTGATGAAAGTCAGACCGGATATCCCTGCAGTCAGCACAACGCTGACTTCAGGGAAGGGGGAGGGAGGGGGAACTTTGCCTTCGGTTATCTCTCAAACCATAAAGGTCTGAGAGATGAACCTGGGGGCTATTAAATTATTTTGCAAATATCTACAATATGGGGGATAGTAATAATAAAGTATTACTATCCCTTTAACCCGTTAAGGACCCATGACGGTCCTGCACCGTCATGGGTTGTTATACCCTTAACGACCCATGACGGTCCAGGACCGTCATGGCTTAAATGATAGCAACGTGCCTCCGTGCACGCTGCTATCATTAAATCCACGCTGAGACTGAGTGCTCCGAGACCGGGGTGTTCAGTCTCAGCCCTTCTTCCGGTTCATGCGATCGCCGTATCAGCGATCACATGTACCGGCATAGTGACAGACAGAGGCAGCATGCAAAGCATGCTGTCTGTGCCTGTCTCGTCTGCCTCTGTCTCCCTTGCTCTCAAATTAAGGGAGACAGAATTAGACGGGAGACACCTAGTGGTTAAAAAAATACAGCAGTTGGGGGTATTAACCCCTTCACTGCTGGTGCAGGAGGCTGGCTAAATGCAGGTCAATTTTTGACCTGCAATTTTACACTATTTTTTTTTTTTTTTTTTTTTTTTTTAAACACAACACACTTTTTTTTTTTTTTACAAAAACATATTTTTATTTTAAAAAATATATATATAATTAAACAATATTGCAAGTGTGATTGTTGTGGAGCCATGTAATACACTTATATACACCACCAAATGCCAGGGACAAAAAAGTGTAAAAATAGGGTGGGAAGAAGGGACATGGGGATTTTCACCCGGGGGGGACAGTGGCCACTTTAAACTGCACATTTTGTAGGTATGACTGACCGGTCATACCTTTCATGCAGTCTCCATAAAAATGTAACCCTTTGTGGCCAATTGATCCCAAGAGAAAAATCAAAAATGGTGTTTTTTTTACATTTTTTTACCTTTTTCTTTAATTTTAATAAAGTGAATGGTGGGTTATCCATATAAATAGGGTATCAAATTAAAGCCCTATTTGTGTTTAAAAAACAGTATATAATTTATGGGGTGGAATAAAAGCCTAAGAGGGAAAATACTGTTGAACAAAGACATAGTCAAAAAGGTCAGAATTGCTCCGGTCCTTAAGGAAAAACGACCTCAGATTTTCCCGGTCCTTAAGGGGTTAAGGCACATCCACCAATAACGGTCCTGGCATGTCATCGGTCTTTAAAGGGTTAAATTTACTGAGACGTTGAATACGAAATTATATCATATTTAAACAAGCCCTTTGATTGCTGTATTTTGCCATTTTCTACACTCTACAGAACACTGTACACCCTTCCAATAGAACAGGCGTATCATATCTGTCAGCTGGGGAGGAGCGGAGAGAAGAAGATGATTTGTGAGGGGAGTTGTCCCGCCTTCCTACTAACCCACCAAACATGTTCACTTACCTTGTTCAGATAAGTGATCGTGACAGGAACCTGTTTGATGTTTGAAAGTAAGCCAACTTGTTTTTTTCCCGCGGACATCATGTGATCAATTTTCCTCTGTCAGATTGGTTAACCCCTTAACCCCTTAATGAGCCTTGACGGTCATAGTACGTCAAGGGTCGATTTGACTTAACGACCGATGACGTACTATGACCGTCATCGAGTTCCGGGCTCCCCCCGCGGCTGCACGCCATTCGGGGAGTCCGGAACGCAACGGAGCAATAAAAAAAATTGTTACGTGGTCGTTAAGTCGCATCCGCGTCCAGATTCCCCGGTCGTTAAGGGGTTAAGGACCCATGATGTTCCAGGACTGTCATGGATAAACTTGCGTTAAGGAACCATGATGGTCCGGGCACAACATGGAATTCAGGGGTCCCATCGTGGCTACACTCCGCTCGGGGACCCCTGAATCCATTTAGTGAAAAAAAAAAAAAAATGCTCTGTGGTCCTTAACTGCCACTCATTAAACAGTTAGTAATACTTCGTTTTATCTTTATTTTACTTTGTAGGCATTAAAAAAAACATGAAGAACGATATAAGTCTTATCTCTCAAACCTTTATGGTTTGAGAGATATTCACAAGCAAAGTTTCCCCTCCTGCCCCTTTTTCCTAGTGTAAGCCATCTCTTCTCAGATGTGGAATCCAGTCCATAGACCAGACAGATAACAATCTTCTTCCTATGAGAACAATGAAAGCCCTTCCCCCCCTTGACAAGTTTTTCAGGTTTTTCCCTTATCTTAATTGAAGATTGTCCCTCTCTGCAGTCTACCTGGGCACCTCCCTTCTGATCTGGCTGAGCAGTGTTACATCAGTAAAAGGGGCTGGAGGGGGATACTTTTATCATTGAATTACTCTTGTACTACAACTCTGACAGAATTGAAATAACACTCTCCAAAGTCCAAATACTATGATGATTAACTAGAGATGCTTTTATTATGAAACATTACTATCTCTTTAAGGGGTTAATCCCTTGAGGACCGGGGAGGGGTGCAACACACAACTCTCAGGTTCTCAAGTGGTTAAACAGCAAATGAAAACATAAAACGAGACAAACTGAACTAACAGCATCATTTAGCTCTTTCGTGATACTGAGTGAGGGCAGAAAGGAGATCCTTTTGTCTTTAGCACAAACTGTAATTGCATGTGGTGTCAGACAGCTCTTTGTAATTTCTACTTTACTGGATCCATCTGTCCTTCCCTTTCTGTGTCTCTCAGTTCCTATAACCACTGCTAGCACTTCGATTCGAGTCAACGGGAAAAGTTCCATAAAGTGCCTATGTAAAACCTGGCAGTGAAGATACTTTGTGATTGTCAGAGTTATACAGCTTGAATAGCGTTCGCTCCGATTACCCGAACATCTGTGCAGGGCTGATGTTTACGTCTTCAGGAAAATGTTTAACGAAAGAAAAAAAAAAAGAATTTAGAGTTAAAAGTAATAGGACTTCTCTGATATTGGGCAATGTCTATATATGGGGCTATGAAAAAAAGAAAAGGAAAAATAAGATAATTGAAATTTCTTCCATCTGTTCTGTTTTGAAGCAACACTAACACCTCCGGATTAGAACACTAGGGAAGTATTACCTAAGTCTTTTACTTCTTTAAAGCATTGAGGCTGATGTATGAAGAAAAAGGTGGTGCTGCATGGAAGCAAACCAACTGCAACATAGCAAACATAGTAAACTTCATAAAATTCTCATTTCTTTATAAGTTACTTTCCAGTGAATTATTTATGCAAAGCTTGCTTTGACCACGCCCTCAACCCAGAATGTGGGTGTGGCCAGCACAGTTGAGACATCGCCTGTCAAAACTTGGCATTCTACGTATTTGACTACTCTGCCTAAAGGGGAAATATGGCCCTGCGGTCAAGGGGTACCGTTGACGAAGCCATGAGAATGGCGATACGCGTTGGGTTGTGAGTTTGAGGACTGGCTGTACACAATGACCTGACTACCTTTAACTAATACTTAGATAAGTATATTGCTTTATATGCTTTCACTTGAATATTGCACAAGATATTTGCTATTTGCACATGATTAGAATGCACTTTATGACTTTTCACTAGTTGTATAAGGAGGCTGTTAATATTATTGTGTACTACCAGTATCTTTATTTTAAATGTTTTAATGTAATCTCTATGTGATATTTGTTGCAAATAATAAATATATATATTATTGGTTGTCTGTCTAACTCTTTTTTAAGGGTTCTCTTTGGTGCTACATCTTTTGTTTCCTCTGGTACCTCTTTTTTGGTTTATGAATTTGGAATGGGACATCAGCCATATTTTTGACTGATGCCCATTCTGTATCCCTCGGGGGACTGTGTCTCTTTTTAGGGTACCCCTACTTTTTCATGTGCTTATCTCTATGTTTCCACCCCAACAGGGTCCATTTTGCGGGGGATTTGCCTCTTTTTTGATCTCATAGGATGTCCATATGGCTTAGATGTGGCACCTATCCCATATTCGGTCTGAGAGGTGTACTCTGGGTGTATTAATACAGTTGGGGGTAGCAATATCGACATACATCCATATGATATATGATTCATATATATTAATATATGTTGATTGGGGCTTTTTGTGGTCTCAATTAATTTATTTGTTATTTAATTAATTTATTTTATTTAATTTGATTTATTGATTTATTAGTGTGGTCTATTGCCTGTAGATGTAATTGTCGGCATTGTTTTGAAGATGGAGTAGTGAATCTGTTGCTTTGAATATACTTACGGCTTTGCCTTCTGTCTATATGCTTTGAATGTTGAAATGTGTTTTTGCTTATATTATTTTGTATTTTTGTATTTATGTATTTTTGTTTCTTGGTATGTTTAATTTCAACTATATAATGTTTAATATATAATGTGGGGCATTTACATATGAGGCTTTATTTATTGCCTTTTAACATGTATGTGGGTTAATTGTTTTGGGCAAAATGTATACATGTCTCTTTATCTAGATTGGCTGTGGCTGACCTTGACTTGACATGTGAACAACTAGGAAGACATCGTGTTGATTTGAATTTTTAAACCAATGGGTTTGTATTAGAGCAGTGGTTCTCAACCTGTGGGTCGGGACCCCTTCGGGGGTCGAATGACGATTTGCCAGGGGTCGCCTAAAACCATCAGATATTTATATTTTGATTCATAACAGTAGCAAAATTACAGCGATGAAGGAGCAACGAAAATAATTTTACTGTTAGGGGTCGCCACAACTTGGGAAATTTTATCAAAGGGTCGCGGCACTAGAAAGGTTGAGAACTCCTGTATTAGAGGCTTTATTAGCACGGGGGTTTTCCAGTTTGGATTAGTCTATGATTAAGCGCCGTTGGCGTGAAACGCGTTAGACGATGTCATGAGTGTATTCCTGGTCTGGGTCACTGTGCTCTGTTGTTTACTATTGATGTTTGTTGTTTTAATATGAAGAATTAAAAGAAGTTTTAATGGAGCCTGAAGACTCTGTTTTTTCTGTCCGAAAGCAGCTGCAACTTTCTATACAATTTATGGTTATATTCATGCGGCAAGAGGAGGACAGCATTATTGCAGCGTTCGGTTGTTTCAAGTGAGGCTGGTGAGTCCTATGTTTCTTTTCTTTTTACTTATAACCCACCTATTTGGAGTTGTGAGCCCTGGCGTGTATAGCACACAACCTGTCTATGTTCAAGCAGGGTGCAGACTAGTCCAGCTCTGCCTTACATGGAATCTGCCCCATCCCCATAGCAATGGATTAGTCCAACTAGCTTCCCAATATGGTTAACCCAGCATTGGAAACAGGCATGAGACCTGTACAGCCTTGGCACCCTAAGAGTTAATGATCATAGGACACATGTATCTAGCATTTGTGTCTGTAAACTTAAAGGAACAGTAAACTTTTTTTATGAAAAAATATATATTGTAGGGCTTTTCCTATTTAGTAAAATAAGGGTACTCCCACTGCTGAGAGATTTAAATTTCCAGAGTTATTACAGTTTAAACCCATGTTTTTTTTTTACATTAGCAGTGCCCTCTAGTGGTCAAATTCTAATTAGATTTTCTGTTAGATGCTAATGGAGAGGAAAGTCAGAAAAGTCAGAGACATACAGTTCTCCATAGAATGTGATAGAAACTGCTGAGTCACTTCCTGTCAGTTAGAACTATCAGGAAGTAAACACAGTAAAGTCACTTCCTGTCAGTTAGAGCTATCAGGAAGTAAACACAGTAAATTCACTTCCTGTCAGAACTATCAGGAAGTAATCACAGTAAATTCACTTCCTGTCAGTTAGAACTATCAGGAAGTAAACACAGTAAATCCACTTCTGGTTATTTAAACTGCTATCAATTTTGAATAAAACATCTGACAGAGATGGGAGTGACCTTGTTTTATTCAGCAGGAAATGCTCTGTAAAATATGTGTTTTCATAAAAAAAGTTTACTGCTCCTTTAATTTTAAACAATAATCAACATCTAATAAAAACATCCAAGTATCTTGTAGCAGAAGTGGAAAAACACGCAAGAGAGAAAAGCATATGACGTGTAGAAATAGTAGACCTGAGAAGGAAGAAGCATCTGAACATATGACGTGATTGCCACCATCTTCCACGGTTGGGGCCAGTGCTATGAACACTGAGGAATGACTGACACATAATTACACAAGGTTATATGAGAATCATGCATGACACTGCTTATACCTTGTCTTGAATTCCTTTGTACTCATCATGATATTCATCACCACCATAATCCACATACACCTTTGCAAATTCAACTTTTTTTTTTTTTAATCTTTATGCTGTTGAATGTTGTTGAGATGATAATCTAATGTTATCCCCATTTATGTTTATGGACATAATTTTCAACTTACATTAAAGAGTAATAATTGTATGTGTTTTGATTATGATAGCAGTACACACTAGTTACACACATGTGATATACACAGCTGGTATGACTTTCTAAAAATTATTAAGAGGCCTACAGTAGCATGGTGGTGAATGGAGGAGGATATGTACACTTTTGAACAGTCACTTACTAGGTAATTATATAGATGGACTCAAACCTAGGTAAGTGCTTCTGTTACACACATTAATTATATAGATATACCTGACTGCTGTATGATGGACTCCTACCTAGGTAAGTGCTTCTGTTACACACAGTAATTATATAGATACACCTGACTGCTGTATAATGGACTCCTACCTAGGTAAGTGCTTCTGTTACACACAGTAATTATATAGATACACATGACTGCTGTATGATGGACTCCTACCTAGGTAAGTGCTTCTGTTACACACAGTAATTATATAGATATACACCTGACTGCTGTGTGATGGACTCCTACCTAGGTACGTGCTTCTGTTACACACAGTAATTATAGAGATATACCTGACTGCTGTGTGATGGACTCCTACCTAGGTAAGTCCTTCTGTTACACACAGTAATTATATAGATACACCTGACTGCTGTGTGATGGACTCCTACCTAGGTAAGTGCTTCTGTTACACACAGTAATTATATAGATACACCTGACTGCTGTGTGATGGACTCCTACCTAGGTACGTGCTTCTGTTACACACAGTAATTATATAGATACTCCTGACTGCTGTGTGATGTACTCCTACCTAAGTAAGTGCTTCTGTTACACACAGTAATTATATAGATACACCTGACTGCTGTATGATGGACTCGTACCTAGGTAAGTCCTTCTGTCACACACAGTAATTATATAGATACACCTGACTGCTGTATGATGGACTCCTACCTAGGTAAGTGCTTCTGTTACACACAGTAATTATATAGATACACCTGACTGCTGTATGATGGACTCCTACCTAGGTAAGTGCTTCTGTTACATACAGTAATTATATAGATACATCTGACTGCTGTGTGATGGACTCCTACCTAGGTAAGTGCTTCTGTTACACACAGTAATTAAATAGATACACCTGACTGCTGTGTGATGGGCTCCTACCTAGGTAAGTGCTTTTGTTACACACAGTAATTATATAGATACACCTGACTGCTGTATGATGGCCTCCTACCTAGGTAAGTACTTCTGTTACACACAGTAATTACATAGATACACCTGACTGCTGTATGATGGACTCCTACCTAGATAAGTGCTTCTGTTACATACAGTAATTATATAGATATGTCTGACTGCTGTATGATGGACACCTACCTAGGTAAGTGCTTCTGTTACACACAGTAATTATATAGATACACCTGACTGCTGTGTGATGTACTCCTACCTAGGTAAGTACTTCTGTCACACACAGTAATTATATAGATACACCCGACTGCTGTGTGATGGACTCCTACCTAGGTAAGTGCTTCTGTTACACACAGTAATTATATAGATACACCCGACTGCTGTGTGATGGACTTCTACCTAGGTAAGTACTTCTGTTACACACAGTAATTATATAGGTACACCTGACTGCTGTATGATGGACTCCTACCTAGGTAAGTCCTTCTGTTACACACAGTAATTATATAGATACACCTGACTGCTGTATGATGGACTCCTACCTAGGTAAGTACTTCTGTTACACACAGTAATTATATAGATACACCTGACTGCTGTGTGATGGACTCCTACCTAGGTAAGTACTTCTGTTACACACAGTAATTATATAGATACACCTGACTGCTGTATGATGGACTCCTACCTAGGTCAGTGCTTCTGTTACACACAGTAAGTATTTAGATACACCCGACTGCTGTGTGATGTACTCCTACCTAGGTAAGTGCTTCTGTTACACACAGTAATTATATAGCTACACCTGACCGCTGTATGATGGACTCCTACCTAGGTAAGTGCTTCTGTTACACACAGTAATTATATAGATCCACATGACCGCTGTATGATGGACTCCTACCTAGGTAAGTCCTTCTGTTACACACAGTAATTATATAGATATACCTGACTGCTGTGTGATGGACTCCTACCTAGGTAAGTGCTTCTGTTACACACAGTAATTATATAGATATACACCTGACTGCTGTGTGATGGACTCCTACCTAGGTACGTGCTTCTGTTACACACAGTAATTATAGAGATATACCTGACTGCTGTGTGATGGACTCCTACCTAGGTAAGTCCTTCTGTTACACACAGTAATTATATAGATACACCTGACTGCTGTGTGATGGACTCCTACCTAGGTAAGTGCTTCTGTTACACACAGTAATTATATAGATACACCTGACTGCTGTGTGATGGACTCCTACCTAGGTAAGTGCTTCTGTTACACACAGTAATTATATAGATACTCCTGACTGCTGTGTGATGTACTCCTACCTAGGTAAGTGCTTCTGTTACACACAGTAATTATATAGATACACCTGACTGCTGTATGATGGACTCGTACCTAGGTAAGTCCTTCTGTCACACACAGTAATTATATAGATACACCTGACTGCTGTATGATGGACTCCTACCTAGGTAAGTGCTTCTGTTACATACAGTAATTATATAGATACATCTGACTGCTGTGTGATGGACTCCTACCTAGGTAAGTGCTTCTGTTACACACAGTAATTATATAGATACACCTGACTGCTGTGTGATGGGCTCCTACCTAGGTAAGTGCTTTTGTTACACACAGTAATTATATAGATACACCTGACTGCTGTATGATGGCCTCCTACCTAGGTAAGTACTTCTGTTACACACAGTAATTACATAGATACACCTGACTGCTGTATGAGGGACTCCTACCTAGATAAGTGCTTCTGTTACATACAGTAATTTTATGGCAAGCCCACGGAGGCTTCATATTATGCTATAATCCTTCTCCACTGCTCCACTCAGCAGCAAGAGAAACTTTATTGTTACATACAGAGAAAAAAAAGAACTGAACCCATCATACTCCACCCCCAGTTAACCACTCCTACAATCCCTATAAACTGGGAAGCCTCCTTCAACTCCTCCTCTTTCTTGCTGCTCCCTTAGAGATAAGTTTGCTTTTTAATGTCTGAAATCTGTAGATTTTAATTTGTTTTACACATATACTTTATCTGTAGATTCTAGTCTGTATTATAGATATATTTTATCTGTAGATTGTAGTCTAGTATAGATATTCTCTATCTGTAGATTCTAGTTTGTATTTTAGATATACTTTATATTCTGTATTATACATATATATTTTATCTGTAAATACTAATCTGTATTATAGACTTATATTTTATCTGTAGATACTAGTCTACATTATAGGTATACAGGTTCTGTAGATTCAAGTTTGTATTATAGATATACCTTATACTCTGTATTATACATAGATTTTATCTATAGATTCTAGTCTATAATATAGATATTCTTTATCTGTGGATTATAGTTTGTATTTAAGCTATACTTTATACTCTGTATCATACTTTTTATTTGTAGATACTAGTTTGTAGTACATATATACTTTGTCTGTAGATTCTAGTGTGTATAACATATACATTATCTGTAGTGTTAGTATGTATTATACACATACCTTCTCAGTTACACATGGTTCCCCTGTAGTGGTTATTACAAATTCTATAAGCTCTCCAGAACATAAAGTGGCACAGTATTATTATCTGATATAAAACATGGCTGCAGTCTACCATGAGGTATTCAGTTAAGACAAACAAGAAAATACCATCAAGTGTACAGTCAAAACTAAAAACAGCACCACCTACTGACTGAACAGTATATGACACATAAACATTATACATAATAGTTTTTACACTAGAATACACATAGTCTGTATTATACATAGCTGTATTATTGGTATGTTATGTATTAAGTTATACATGTGTGCTCGTACACTATTGTCCTGTGTGTCTCTGTATTTGCCCATTTTGACTGTGCCTGACCCTCTGTTATGCTTTTTGGCTGTCTGTGGCCAGTCACTGTTTTGCTCTCCAATTGACTGTATTTTATATCCCTCTTTGTTGATGTTTACTGATTCTTCTTTCCTCTGGTAAATTTACTGTACATCTCTTTTGTTTGAGTTTTTTTCTCTATGGATAGATTTCTCAGTTTTTGTTGGTGCTGGGCTCTTGCTGTAGAGCCCCTTGTTTATGTGTGTTTCTCTTCATTCCTTGGGTTTCCTTTCCCTTGGGTTTTCCCCTCTTTTAGCCTTGCTGCTCTCTTTGGCTCACTCTTGCCTCACTCCTTGTTGGAGCTTTTTTCCATTGTCGTCCTGGCGTGGTTGTAAGGACTCTCTTAGCTGAGCCGCGCTATTGAGCATGCGCAGTTTGGCATAGTCGCGCATGTATGATTCAGCTTCAGGACGTGCTCAGTCCCTGTCTCTTCCTGTCCACCGAAATGGTTCCTGGGTTGTGACTGCGGCAGATCTATTTCTTTATGTTGTATGTGCTTTATTGCTTATTTAATTCATTTTGTTAAGGACTACCATACTAAAATGTCTTGCTCTCTTGCATATATATTTTACCCTTGTAATTCTTATCTGGGCATAGCTCTGCTTGCGTATATATCTGACCCTAGTAATTCCTATCTAGGCATAGATCTACTTGCATATGTCTTTAATCCTAGTATTTCCTATCTAGGCATAGATCTACTTGCATATGTCTTTCATCCTAGTAATTCCTATCTAGGCATAGATCTACTTGCATATGTCTTTCATCCTAGTAATTCCTATCTAGGTATAGATCTACTGGTATATATCTTTAACCTTAGTAATTCCTATCTAGGCATAGATCTACTGGTATATATCTTTAACCCTAGTAATTCCTATCTAGGCATAGATCTACTTGCATGTGTCTTTAACCCTAGTAATTATTATCTAGGCGTAGATCTACTTGCATATGTCTTTAATCCTAGTAATTCCTATCTAGGCATAGATCTACTTGCATATGTCTTTAATCCTAGTGATTCCTATCTAGGCATACATCTACTTGCATATGTCTTTCATCCTAGTAATTCCTATCTAGGCATAGATCTACTTGCATATGTCTTTCATCCTAGTAATTCCTATCTAGGCATAGATCTACTTGCATATGTCTTTAATCCTAGTAATTCCTATCTAGGCATAGATCTACTTGTGTATATCTTTAATCCTAGTAATTCCTATCTAGGCATAGATCTACTTGCATATGTCTTTAATCCTAGTAATTCCTATCTAGGCATAGATCTACTTGCATACATCTTTAACCCTAGTATTTCCTATCTTGGCATAGATCTACTTGTGCATATCCTTACCCCTACTAATTCCTATCTAGGCAAAGATTTGTATCTCTATTTAACCCTGGTAATTCCTATCTGGGCATAGACCTACTTGCACATATGTTTAATCCTAGTATTCCCTAGCTAGGCATAGATCTACTTGCACATGTGTTTAATCCTAGTTTTTCCTATCTAGGCATAGATCTACTTGTGTATATATTTAACCCTACTAATTCCTATCTAGGCATAGATCTAGTTGCATCTATATTTAACCCTGGTAATTCCTATCTGGGCATAGATCTACTGGCATATTTATGTAACCCTAGTAATTGCTCTCTGGGCATAGATCTACTAGCTTATGTATGTGTGTGTATGTGTATATATATATATATATATATATATATATATATATATATATATGTGTATAATATGTATGTGTATGTATGTATATTTAGCCCCAGTAATTCCTATATGGGCATATATCTACTTGCATATAGCTTTAACCCTTCTAATTCCTATCGGGGCATATGTCTGTATGCATTTCCATATGTGTATCAGTTACGCTGTCAGTGCTTATTTTTATTACCCTGGAATATACATATATCTACTATACTTCCTTCAGCATGGTAGGGGTTAACCCCAATTTGTCTATCGTCCACTTAATTGAAGCTGGCACTCTGTCTGGCGGGGCTGAGGGGATTTCCAGTCTGGCGGAGCAATCTGGCTGACCCAGACTGGGACTTCCCTCCGCTTTCGGTGTGCAGACTGCGCAGTTTCATGGCATCGGGGTGCAGTCCATGCTATGCATGTTTACTATCTGTCTGCCTTCCCCTTTTGAGTCCATGTCTGCAGCTATAACACATGACCCCGGCAGTGGGAAGTACTGCACATGATGCCCCCATCGTGTCTGAATAGCCCCTCCCTTGGATGGCTACTTCTGTCAATACTGGATGACTTTTTACTCAATGCAGACTTTCTGTCCCAAACTCAGGTTAATTTACTTCGGAATAAGGCAAATTCTGCTGGTGCAGGTTGTACCCTGCTTTGACACCGCAAACTACAGGCGGTTATGAATGGTGCGGCTCCGTCCCACTACCTGACCCTCACCTCAGGAGGAGGAAGTTCATCTGAGGAATGACCCTCACCTCAGGAGGGAATAGATCTGAGGTATATGAAGCTTTCAGGTGCTTAACCTGACTCCTAATGTGTTGCCAGTTGATTTTCTGATGGGCATGCCTCCCTTTAGCACAGACTTGTTATCAGAGCTCAAAATTTCCACTAGCCAATGGCGAGTGAAAATTCAGCCCTGGCGGGTAAGCTGTGGCTTGCAGTGGCGAGTAACTTTTCAGGTCTGGCTAGTAGCAAAGGACTTCCAATTTTAAGCCCTACTCACTATATCTTATGGCCAGCTTTGATTTTATGCGGCTCTGTTTGCACATGCATCAATCCTTTCCTAAGGAGGAGGTTATATACTGATGAATTATGACTTAGCGTTTGAGCCCAATCTCTTGCCTATGCCTAGTTTGGTCTTCTTCCTATACTTTGTGCGGCTTAGTTCCCACACATGTGATCCTTTCCTCCTGAGGAAGGTATATCCTGCTGAATGGTCATATTATGTGTTGAGCCTGATCTCTTGCCTATGCCTAGTATGGTCCTAGTATGGTCAGATTTACTTTACTTTGTGCACCTTTGTTTCCGCATGTGAACCTCTCCTCCATGGGGCAATTTTTTGTGATTGTGATCTTGCAGGTTGAACCCAATTTCTGGTTGTACTCTTGTTTCTCCGCTTCGCCTGGGTTGCTTGTTGTTGCATGTGATCTCGCTTGTTGCGTCTGTGTCTTGACGCCTCCACTCTGGACGGCTTTGGTTGGGGCGGCTTGGTTCCTCACTACATCCTTTTCTCTACGGATTTTTTCTTTTCCAGGGTTTCTTTTCTTCCATTGGGACAGTGGGGGGCAGATTCTCCCGCTTTTCCCGCCGCTGGTTTTTCGCTTTCCATCTTGTTTCTTTTTGATGGTCTGGTCGTGTTTCTGTTTGGCTGCGGTAGGCCTCTACTGTGCCTCCTTGGTATCTCTTGGGCTTGCGTCGAGTCATCTTTGGTGAATGGCCTTCCTGTCGGTTGGTGTCCTTGCTTCAGTCGGTTTTGTTATACAGTGTCTTTTTCTTTCTCCCTTTGGGTGCGTCTGTATTGTGTTTGTTTTTCTTGATGTTTGGTTTTGGTCTACGGGTTTCCCCTTGTACCATTTTCTACCTTTTTCTCTATGCATATTGGTGTGTTTCTCTTTTCTACAGTTCTCCTTCTTTCTGTTCGGAAAGGGCGTTTCCTTTCCCATCTTGGGGGTTAGGTTTTCATGTGTGTTTCCTGGGGTTTCAGTTCGGCTTTGGCTGTTTGGGGCTTTTGCCTTGCCTAATGGTGGTCTCAGTAGAGATTTTCTTTTCTACCCTGGTCTCCCCGTGTATTCCTCGACATTGGTCTTTTTATCTGTGGCTGATTGTCCTCCTGCCAGGACTCTTGACCCCTAGGTGGGTCATTTTCTTTTGGGGTGTGTTGCAGTCAAGTCATTCGGATCAGGAATGGCATGCTTGGCCGTGGGTCTTGGATTTCCTTCCTTGCTGCCCTTTGTCTTGGGATGTGTTTGATTGGCATGGCTGTGGTTATTGGGTTTCCTCCTTTTGGGGTATGTGTGTGTTCATGTCTGGGCAACCTTGTGGTTGTTTAATAGTTTGTGCTCGGTGTTGCTGATTGGTCCAGTGTGTGTGTGTACCTTTTGGGTCTTTGTTTTAACTTATCTTCTGCCTAATTAACGTATGTTGTTTAGCTTTGAACTAGCATAATATGAAGCCTCCGTGGGCTTGCCATAAAATTCGTGGATTTTCCTAACAATTGTGACGGAAAGTCGGAATTTTATTAAAGACACTGAGGCGAATATTATCCCTCCCAGTGTTCCCTCCCCTTTCACTGTTTTCCTCTCCTTCCAGGTAGATCTCTGCAGCCTTGTTCTGCTTGGTGTAAGATCTGCTGTTGGTTCCAGGTTGCTGTTTCTGAAGGACGTTTCCAAGGGATCATGTTCTTCGGTCGCTTCAATAAGAAAGAGGAGGAGTTGAAGGAGGCTTCCCAGTTTATAGGGATTGTAGGAGTGGTTAACTGGGGGTGGAGTATGATGGGTTCAGTTCTTTTTTTTCTCTGTATGTAACAATAAAGTTTCTCTTGCTGCTGAGTGGAGCAGTGGAGAAGGATTATAGCATAATATTCGCCTCCGTGTCTTTAATAAAATTCCGACTTTCCGTCACAATTGTTAGGAAAATCCACGAATTATATAGATATGTCTGACTGCTGTATGATGGACACCTACCTAGGTAAGTGCTTCTGTTACACACAGTAATTATATAGATACACCTGACTGCTGTGTGATGTACTCCTACCTAGGTAAGTACTTCTGTCACACACAGTAATTATATAGATACACCCGACTGCTGTGTGATGGACTCCTACCTAGGTAAGTGCTTCTGTTACACACAGTAATTATATAGATACACCCGACTGCTGTGTGATGGACTTCTACCTAGGTAAGTACTTCTGTTACACACAGTAATTATATAGGTACACCTGACTGCTGTATGATGGACTCCTACCTAGGTAAGTCCTTCTGTTACACACAGTAATTATATAGATACACCTGACTGCTGTATGATGGACTCCTACCTAGGTAAGTACTTCTGTTACACACAGTAATTATATAGATACACCTGACTGCTGTGTGATGGACTCCTACCTAGGTAAGTACTTCTGTTACACACAGTAATTATATAGATACACCTGACTGCTGTATGATGGACTCCTACCTAGGTCAGTGCTTCTGTTACACACAGTAAGTATTTAGATACACCCGACTGCTGTGTGATGTACTCCTACCTAGGTAAGTGCTTCTGTTACACACAGTAATTATATAGATACACCTGACTGCTGTGTGATGGACTCCTACCTAGGTAAGTACTTCTGTTACACACAGTAATTATATAGATACACCTGACTGCTGTATGATGGACTCCTACCTAGGTCAGTGCTTCTGTTACACACAGTAATTATATAGATACACCTGACTGCTGTGTGATGTACTCCTACCTAGGTAAGTGCTTCTGTTACACACAGTAATTCTATGTCAGAACGGAAGCTCATATTATGCTAACTCTCTCCACTGCCCCTTTAAGCAGCAAAGGAAAATTTATTTGCAAAAAACCAACAGGCAAGAAAAAACACATTTGCATATCATCACTCCACCCCCCAACCAATCACAGTCCATATATCCCCAAACATGTAGTGACGTCAACTGCATCTAATCCTCTTTCCTTTGCTGCTCCCTTGTGAACAGGTCATGTATTTTTTGCTACTGTGTTTAGATAAGAGTATTGTGTTTTACTGTTTGCACATGGTCTGTTCTTTCCTTTCTTTCTAGGTTATTTCTAGCTCTGTGCTTGTAGTGGCAATTTTCTTGCCCCTCTGCCAGTCCACGGATTGCTGGCAGTCATCCCTGTCCTCTTTGGGGGTTTTTACTCCTCCTTCTGGTCCTTTCCTACAACCTGCTGGTTATTCGGTCCCACCTTTGTGTAGTGGCTCCCGTTTTGTGTCTTGCCGCTTGGCTCCGTTTCGGAGCTTCTACCGGTGGCCTCTCTGAGCGGATCGCGTCTTAGCGCATGCGCGATCCGGCTCTGTTTAACACCGCCCCCTCCCTCCCTGACGGACGGCTGCTTGGAGCGTTGCGCACCCGCGAGGTATCGGCCATTTTGTGGAGATCACCTCGCGGGTCTGCTGTGCTCTGGCTGTGCGTTGGGCTGTGAGGTACTCTGCAAGGCGGTTTTTCACTGAAGTTCTCAGTTTAAACACTGATATTTTGGCTCAGGGACTCCCTTATTTAATGATCTGGGGGTTTGTTCAGCCCGTTTATTTCCCTTTGCCAATTCCTCGCTGATCATAGTATTACTGTTGGGGCCTTGTAGCTGTCATATTTTTTCTTACTGTTAACACTGAGTTCCTTTCAGTTTGCTATACAGGGCTGCTGTGGCTTAGTGTCTAGGGGCACTGGACTTTCCCACAGCACTCCTGGGTTTGATTCCAGCTACAGCATATAAAGTCTGTAGGGGCTAAGTAGTTCAAACATAGTTATATATTGTGATAGTTTTGCTGTACCATTTCTTGTCTGACCTCATCTATTATGTCCTCCTCCAGTGATGAAGGGGTTAATCACCCCTTGACTCCCTGTTCTGATACTATTGGTGCTATGTCTGGCGGGGCGGAGGGGGTTTCCATCCCTGTGCAGCAACCTGGGCGCTTGGGACTGGATCCTTCCTCCGCTCTTGGCAGTCAAGCTGCTCAATTCCAAACTTTTATGGAGCAATCCATGCATAACATGTGGACGAAAATGTCTGCTTCCCTTCTGGATACTATGGCTTCTGCTATGACTAAAAAGACCCCGGCAGTGGGAAGTACTGCACATGATGCTCCCATCATGTTAACTCAGGCCGTCTCTCAGATGGCGGTTTGCTCTAAACCTGGAGGAAAGCATAGTATGAAGCGTAGGCATTTGGGCTCTGACCCTGATCACTGCCACTCTAACAAGAGACTCAGTGCTGAGACTACAGTTTGCACTACTGTAAGGCAACCGCAAGATAAAGGCGGTGTTGACCAGTGTGGCTCTGTCCCACTATCCAGACCCTCACCTCAGGAGGAAGTTAAACTGAGGACTAAGAAGGCTCGCAGGGCCAAACCTGACTCCTATTGTTCCACTTCCGAGTCTTCGGATGAGGACTCGGGGCTTCCACCTCCTCAGGAGTTTTCTTCTGATGGGGAGGTGGAACCTCAGCCTCTGGCTGTGGATTCTGGGTCGTCCGGGGATACCTCCCATCCCCTGTTGGATGTTCTGGGGTGTCCTTTGTTCGACCCAGAGGCCATTCGCCACCCTCGTTCGGCCGAGTGGTCCCCTATGGACCAGGTCTCGAAATATGTGGAACAATGGGTGCGTAAACCCCTTAGTAAAGATACGCGAAACAAATTGAGAGCAGAGTGTCCCCGTCCTTCTGTGGCCAATAAGGCATGTGACACACCTGAGTTAGACCCAAAAATGGTCAAGTTTATTAGTAAGTCGGGCAAGGACCCGAGGAGAGGTATTGACCGATCGCTTCGGTCCTGTCAGGATAAGCTTCTCGATGTTTTGGGCCCATTAACGAAGATGTTTGAGCTTACTGAACGCGCCCTGGTGTCTGCATCCCCGGTGGACGTTCAAGTTCTCCGGGGCTGGATTCAGCGGGCAATTTGTATTGTGGGTAATGCCAATTCGGCACTTTCTGCTGAAAGACGCAGGGCCATTCTCATAAAAATTGACCCAAAATTATCTGAGATGGCGGTTTCTGAACCAGGCCCATCGGCACAAGGCCAATTATTTGGGGACAATTTCATTAAGGATCTGGGGAAATTTGTTACGGCTTTCACAGCTTTAGATAAAGCACAATCCTCTCTTAAAAAGGTGTTTCAGCCCCGTGTTTTCTCTAGGGCCGGGCGTGGCAGAGGTCGCTCTCCCGGCCGTTCCGCACAGTCACAGCATAGATACCAGACCTCAAATGTCCCTATATTTAGGGGACAACCTCCCCAAGATCAGACTTATGGGGGCCAATTTTTTCCCCAGAGAAGCAGACCCTGGAGACCCAGGACGAACAGAGGACAATTTAAGTCAAGATCATATGCTGGTAAGTCTCTTTCAAACTGTTCAGTTTCCGGTGGGAAAGGTGGGGGGCAGACTCTCCCATTTTTCCCATCAGTGGGCTTCCATAACGTCAGATTCATGGATCCTTCAGACAGTGTTGGGCTATCAGATCGAGTTCTATTCCACTCCGATTCAACTGGCAGCTCCGCATCCTTTCCTTTTTTCCCAACCAGACAATCTCTTGGTGGACAACGAGATTGCGGACTTGCGAAGCAAACGAGCTATTGCTTTGGCCCCCAGCAATTCGGTGGGTTTTCTCAGCAATATCTTTCTGGTAAGAAAGAAAGATTCCGGTCTCAGACCAGTTATAAACCTTCGGTCCCTAAACGAGTTCGTTTTGTATCGGCACTTCAAGATGGAGGGCATTCATTGCCTCCGAGATCTTCTTTTGCCAACAGATTGGCTGGTAAAGATCGACTTGAAGGATGCTTACCTGACGGTACCCATGGCCCCGTCATCTCAGCAGTACCTTCAGTTTCTGTGGCGGGGCCGGAGGTGGCAGTTCACCTGCCTGCCTTTTGGCCTCTCTTCAGCGCCATGGTGCTTCACAAAGCTGCTGAAGCCTGTTGTTCAATTTTTACGTTGCCGAGGGGTTCGAATTATAATTTATCTGGACGACATGCTGATCATGTCGCAGGATCAGGAGATTCTTCTTTCCCACGTCGAGTTGACCCTCCGTCTTCTGACGTCGCTAGGGTTTCTCATCAATTGGGAGAAATCAGTGTTGGTCCCGTCTCGTCGTCTGGAATTCCTGGGGTTTCTGATAGATTCCGTTCAAGTAACTTTGAGTCTCCCAGGACCGAAGGTGCGGTCCATCCGCAAGGAGCTTCGGTCGGTCCTGAGGAAGGGACGGATTTCGTTGAGAGTTTTAGCTCGGATAGTGGGCCTTCTTTCGGCCTCCATTCAAGCCATTTTTCCAGGCCCCCTGCATTATCGGGCCTTACAGAGACTGAAGGCCAGGCATTTACGTCTCGGCCTAAGCTACGCAGATTTTGTAGATCTTTCTTCCGACGCTCGGGAAGAATTGGTCTGGTGGCTCAAACATTTAGACGCCTGGAATGGCAGGGCCATTTTCGGTTCCTCTCCCGACGTGGTTATAGAGTCCGACGCCAGTCTCGTAGGTTGGGGCGCCAGACGAGGCTCTCTGTCAACCGGAGGGAAGTGGTCTCCCAGCGAGGCAGAACTACACATAAATTGTCTGGAACTTTTGGCGGGGTCTTTCGCCCTCAAGAGTTTGGCGAAGGATCAGGTGAACTGTTGTGTTCTATTAAGGATGGACAACGTGTCCGCTGTGAGGTATATCAATCGCCTCGGCGGCACGAAATCCAAACGGTTGGCGGAATTGGCTCGGGATTTCTGGCATTTCTGCCTGGATCGCAATATTACAGTTCAGGCAGAATACCTTCCTGGTTTGTCCAACGCGGTGGCCGATTGGAATTCCAGATTCCTGGTCGATCGCAGCGACTGGTTGTTACATCGGACTGTTTTCGCGGCCATTTCGGACCTTTGGGGTCCGTTTCAGATAGACCTTTTTGCGTCCCGTCTGAATTGCCAGATTCCGAGGTTTTTCAGTTGGAGGCCGGATCCGGAAGCTCTGGCGTTAGACGCTTTTCTGCAACCTTGGGGTCAGGATACAGTTTATGCGTTCCCTCCTTTTGCCATGATTGCTCGTACTATTCTCACCATCAGAAGACAGGAGGCGAGAGTGGCGTTAGTAACTCCTCTTTGGACTGCTCAGCCTTGGTTCCCTCAGTTGTTGGAACTGTCCTGCGACGCTCCGCGATTCCTACCTCTGTTTCCATCCCTTCTGGTAGATCCAGTCGGGTCTCCTCACGACTTGATAATCGCGGGCTCTCTTCAGTTAGTTGTGTGGCTCCTGTCGGGGGTTCCTTCTGTGCCTCCTCTTTTTCGGCATCGGCTCAGTTCCTTTTGGAGGAATCATGGGCACCGGGTACCAGATCTATGTATCAGTCCGCCTGGTCCGCTTGGGACCGTTGGTGCTTGGAACGGGGTTTGGATCCCGTATCGGCATCTCCCGTGGAAGTTGTGAACTTTTTGTCCTTTCTGTTTGATCAGGGGAAAGCTTACCGTACAATTAATACGTATCGGTCGGCTATTTCTGCTGGTCATAGTTATTTTGAGGGTGCTCCAGTTGGTCAGTGCGCTCTGGTGTGTCGTCTTCTCCGGGGCATCAGATTTTCCAGACCTCCGCAATCACGTTATCATTCTTTGTGGGATGTTAATGCTGTGCTTGAGTTCCTGGAGGCTTGGCCTCAGAATAATGTTTTAACGTTAAAACAAATTTCTGCAAAATTGACTATGTTATTATGTCTTATTTCCTTTAAGAGGGTGTCGGACGTTCATGCCTTAGACCTTCATTCTAGATCTTTTACTCCGGAGGGTGTGCGATTTGCCATTCGCAGGCGTACTAAAACTGGTATGCGGGCGGTGGTTTATCCGGCTTTTCCTGAGAGACCACAATTGTGCGTAGTTCAGTGTCTTAAGGCATATGAGCGTCGGACGGCTCTTCTGAGGAAATCTGGGTGGACTCAATTGCTGATTTCATTTCGCAAACCGCATCTTCCGGTGTCTTCGGCCACGTTGGCAAGATGGGTGCGCTGTATCATGCAATTGTCTGGCATTGACATATCTCTGTTCGGTGCACATTCTTCCAGAGGTGCTATGGCGTCTATGGCCCTGCAAGTTGGGGGTCGTTTGGAGGATGTTCTCCGAGCAGCGGATTGGTCTAGGGAGTCCACCTTTAGGGATTTTTATTTTAAACCGGTGGTTCATGTGGCTAGTCAGGTTGTGGCTCAGCTTTGAACTAGCATAATATGAGCTTCCGTTCTGACATAGAATTCGTGGATTTTCCTAACATCTGTGATGGAAAGTCAGAATTCTATTAAAGACACGGAAGCGAATATTATCCCCCCCATTTACCCTCCCCTTTCATTATTCTCTTGTTTCTTCAGGTTGATGTATCCTGAGCGGCAGTGCTGTGTGGACGTGTTCTTTATGAGAATCTTGTTGCCTGTCGGAGTTCCAGTTCCAGTTTGGACACTCAACGGTTGTTTGGAGTTCGGTTTCCAGGATTGAGCAGTTTGGAGTTTTTTCCTGTGCCAGTGTGGAGATGACCTGTTCTTCGGTCGCTTTGGTGGCAGAAAGAGGATTAGATGCAGTTGACGTCACTACATGTTTGGGGATATATGGACTGTGATTGGTTGGGGGGTGGAGTGATGATATGCAAATGTGTTTTTTCTTGCCTGTTGGTTTTTTGCAAATAAGTTTTCCTTTGCTGCTTAAAGGGGCAGTGGAGAGAGTTAGCATAATATTCGCTTCCGTGTCTTTAATAGAATTCTGACTTTCCATCACAGATGTTAGGAAAATCCACGAATTATATAGCTACACCTGACCGCTGTATGATGGACTCCTACCTAGGTAAGTGCTTCTGTTACACACAGTAATTATATAGATCCACATGACCGCTGTATGATGGACTCCTACCTAGGTAAGTCCTTCTGTTACACACAGTAATTATATAGATACGCCTGACTGCTGTATGATGGACTCCTACCTAGGTAAGTGCTTCTGTTACACACAGTAATTATATAGATATACCTGACTGCTGTATGATGGACTCCTACCTAGGTAAGTACTTCTGTTACACACAGTAATTATATTGATACAAATGACTTCTGTATGATAGACTCCTACATAGGTAAGTGTTTCTGTTGTACACACAATAATTATATTGACACACATGACTTCTGTATGATAGCCTCCTACCTAGGTATGTTATTCTTCTAAAGAAAGAGCCACGTATCCCTAAAGATTGACAGTAGCTCACCTTTATGAAGTCTGTAAGAATGAACAGAGAATCTCATTAGAGATTCCTGATCTGCAGTGAAACGGGGACCTTCACCTGAAATTTATAAAGCATAAAGTGATTTCATGCCCAGTTACAGTCCTAAGAAGGCATTCATGACTTTACTGTGGAAGGCAGTGAATCTAAAATAAATAGGTCTGCCTTTAATATATATGTCAATATTATATTACAAAGCTATACATCATGGGGAAAGTAGAACTGGGACTTAAATCAAATTCAGCCCAGCATGTCAATATAGACAATTAGGGATTCTATATGATGGAAATATAGCTGTGATTTATGGCTCAGCATTCAAATGGATTCTCTTTCTAAATGTACAACCATTCTTACTATGGGTACAAATGATGCTGGCTTAACCCTTTAACACTTCACAATGTGCTGGACATCCATGTGACTCTCAGAGTTTTAAGTACATATGAGGACTGAAAAACACTGTAAATTATTTATTGAGATCAAAGTGAATCTGTCATCTTAAAGTGAAACAAACACTTCATAATGACGTGTGATTTTGGAAGAATTTTCAAAATCGTATATATTAAGTTAATCATTCTTTGCTTAAAGGGATAGTAATACTTCGTTTTATCTTTATTTTATTTTGTAGACATTAAAAAAACATGAAGAACGATATAAGTCTTATCTCTCAAACCTTTATGGTTTGAGAGATATTCACAAGCAAAGTTTCCCTTCCTGCCCCTTTTACCTAGTGTAAGCCATCTCTTCTCAGATGTGGAATCCAGTCCATAGACCAGACAGATAACAGAAGGGGACAATCTTCTTTGTATGAAAACAATGAAAGCCCTTCCCCCCTTGACAAGTTTTTCAGCTTTTTCCCTTATCTTAATTAAAGATTGTCCCTCTCTGCAGTCTACCTGGGCACCTCCCTTCTGATCTGGCTGAACAGGGGGGGGATACTTTGTTTGTGAATATCTCTTAAACCATAAAGGTTTGAGAGATAAGACTTATATCGTTCTTCATGTTTTTTTAATGCCTACAAAATAAAATAAAGATAAAACGAAGTATTACTATCCCTTTAAGACTATAGTTTAGGTGATATTTAACTAGTTTATGCAAATTAGGTCGTTCTGAATACCACAGCGTAGGGTGTCAGATACTAACATTCCGCTTTCCCTCACTGCAACTTCATACCAGCCAAGCAGGGCCGGATCATAGGCAAGACACCTTAGGTGCTTGCCTAGAGCCTGCTAATGTTGGGGGAGCCCTGCCACACCAGTCTAGGGGGAACAATTTCTCCCAGAGCCAATCATACATGAAGTTTAAAGGGATAGTAACCCCCCCCAACAACTTGACGGCAAAATACAGCAATCATAGAAACATACCGAACGCACTTAGTCCCATCTCTCAAACCTTTATGGTTTGAGAGATGTAAGGCAAGACAGTCCTCCGGTCCCTCCCCCTTCTGCCTGACGAGCTGTAAAGCTGTCAGAGGCAGAATCCGGTCGGCAGACTTTCGGCGGTTCTGCAGGAGCTCTGACATCTAGATATCTCCATATAATTACTTCATAGGAATGGTCTACAACATGTGCTTGCAAGCCAGGCACACGTTTTAGACCATACCCATGAAGTAATAATACGGAGATATCTAGATGACAGCGCTCCTGCAGAGCCGCCGTCTGGTGCTGGAAGGCGGATCTCATGACGTCCGCTATACAGCGGACATATGAGAAAGGGGAGGGAGCGGAGGTCTGTCTTGCCTTACATCTCTCAAACCATAAAGGTTTGAGAGATGGGACTAAGTGCTTTCGGTATGTTTCTATGATTGCTGTATTTTGCAGTCAAGTTGTTGGGGGGGTTACTATCCCTTTAAGAGTGCATGTGCCAGGACTTCTCCTATTGTCCTGCCACATGCCTTTGATCATGTGTAGAATACTCATAACAGGGCACAAAATTTCCACTCGCCACTAGCCAATGGAGAGTGAAAATTTAGCCCTGGCGAGTAGAAATTCAGCCCTGGTGGGTATGTTATGGGTTGCAGTGGTGAGTAACTTTTCAGGTCTGGCTAGTAGCAAAGGACTTCAAATTATAAGCCCTGCTCATAAGATTAGTCGCACTGGTGTTAGTAAGTCACTGGTGTATCAAAGCATTCAGGGCACAAATATCTCATCAGTGCCACCACAAATGGGTCTCAAGGGAGATGGTGTCCTGGGTCTGGACAATAAAGGGGGTCTGAGAGACAAGTAGTCATAACTCTCAAACTGCAGCTTAAAATAAGCAGCTGGGCCTTCTGAAGAAGATGCTCTCTGGATGACTGTCTGTGATCTCTATGCTAATACTACACATAATGTCCTAATAAGATCTTCACTAAATAAACTGGGGTAGTCCTTGCCTCATGATGGCTTTGTATAGGCTGCGAGAGATGCATTGCAAAAGCTAGTCCAAAGACAGTATGAGTCTAGACCCTCAGAGCTTCTTAAAGGGATAGTAATGTTTCATAATAAAAGCAGCTCTAATTAATCATCATAGTATTTGGACTTTGGAGAGTGTTATTTCAATTCTGTCAGAGTTGTAGTTCAAGAGTAATTCAGTGACAAAGTATCCCCCTCCCGCCCCTTTTACTGATGTAACACTGCTCAGCCAGATCAGAAGGGAGGTGCCCAGGTAGACTGCAGAGAGGGACAATATTCAATTAAGATAAGGGAAAAACCTGAAAAACTTGTCAAGTGGGGCAGGGCCTTCATTGTTCTCATACAAAGAAGATTGTCCCCTGCTGTTATCTGTCTGGTCATACAACCTGATCCACATCTGAGAAGAGATGGCTTACACTAGGTAAAAGGGGCGGGAGGGGAACTTTGCTTGTGAATATCTCTCAAACCATAAAGGTCTGAGAGATAAGACTTATATCGTTCTTCATGTTTTTTTAATGCCTACAAAATAAAATAAAGATAAAATGAAGTATTACTATCACTTTAAGTCATGTTGCTTTATTAGCATATAGATCACAGGCAACCGGATGCAGCTTGGCTTCTATGGAAGACCCAACTGCTTGTGTTATATTAGTGTCAGCTCCAGAGTAATGAGGTTACATCCCACGGGTCCCGCTTTGTGTATGAACAGCTCCATGCCGGTTAAAGCACTTAGCCAGTGTTACCATTGGCATTCTAAGCTGCCTCTGCTTCCTGACTAATATCACTGCCACAGTGATTGGCTAGAACTCCTTGCCAGTCATAGTGACAACATTAGAACAGCCTATTGCAGCACCTGAAGCTGGAGGCGGGGAAGAACTTTGATCACGAAGCCTGCTGTGTCTCTCCCTTGTGTGACAAAAATGTGATCAATTGGTGGGATCATAAAGGAAGTGATAAGGGTGTGTGTGTGGGGGGGGAGAAATAGGTTAGAAATTTGTTGTTGGCTCGAGGGACACTTGTTTATGGGCTGGTAACCTGAATGGGGGTGGTAGGGAGAAATAGGGGAAATGCCTGTGTGTGTGATTGTGTCTTCTTCCTCACTCTACCCCCTCCCTCCATCTTCTTCTTTCCCCCCTCCTTTTTCCACTCTTCTCTCCCCAGAGAAGTAACTAGAAGCCACCGGGCCCTGGTGCGAAAATTGACATGGGGCCCCCGACCACACTGCCCCCATTGGGAATCTCCACATAGCCCCCACTGGCAATGTACACATTAGCCCCCATTGGCCACCTCCACATTAGCCCCCATTGTCCATCTCCACATTGGCCACCTCCACATTAGCCCCCATTGTCCATCTCCACATTAGCCACCTCCACATTAGCCCCCATTGTCCATCTCCACATTAGCCACCTCCACATTAGCCCCCATTGTCCATCTCCACATTAGCCACCTCCACATTAGCCCCCATTGGCCACCTCCACATTAGCCCTCATTGTCCATCTCCACATTAGCCACCTCCACATTGCCACCATTGGCCATCTCCACATTGGCCCCCTCCACATTGGCCCCCATTGGCCACCTCAACATTAGCCTGACCTTCACATATCCCCCATAATTCTCAACCTACACATTGTCCATCCATCTCCACATTAGTGATTAGCCACCTCCACATTCCCCCATTGCTCACTTCCACATTGCCCCCAATGTATCCGTTTTCACTCCATAATGCCCCACATTGTCGACTTCCATATTGCATCCACTTCCACATTGGCCACCCACCTAATGCCCCATAGTTCTACTGTTATCACCCCTTCCCAATTCTCACCTCAGTCACAGTGAGAAGACAGCAGTCAGTCTCAACGCGTCCGGAAAGAGCAGCGCTACTACATCTTGCTCTTCTTCCTGCGTTTGTGCAGATCTTCCGGACCCGGCCTGAACTCAACCTGGAAGTGAGGATGTAGTGACTGGGTTCTCAGGGGTCGGCCGGACCCCCTCGAGTGACGGGCCCGGTCGCTATTGCGACCCCTGCGACCAGTGTAATTACGCCACTGTCTTTCCCTCCATCTTCTTTCTCATTCTAGCTTCCTCCTTCCTACCTCCTTCCAGCATCTTTTTCCATCTCTCTTTTTCTTTCATCTTCCTTCTTCTCCCCCTTAATATCTGCCATCTTCATCATCCTTTACTTCATCTTCTTTCTCATTCCAGCTTCCTCCTTCCTACCTCCATCCAGCATCTTTTTTTCCACCTCTCCTCTTCTTTCATCTTCCTTCTTCTCCCTCTTAATATCTTCCATCTCCATCTTCATCATCCTTTACTTCATCTTCTTTCTTCCTCCTTTCTGGCCTCTTCTCTCTACCTCTCCCACTCGTGTTATTGTTTCATCCCTCCATGTTCTTCCTCCCTGACCCTCCTCATTTTTTTCTTCCCGCCCCGCATTTTGCCATTGCCTTTTCCTTTCTTCTCCCTCATTGACCTCACTGCCCCCCCTGTTCCCTTTCTCTCACATGTTGCCTTTTACTATGCCCCTTTCTCTCCCACTTTGCTCTCCTCTTCCTCTTTTGTCCTATCTCTTCCACTGGTTGAAATATAGCTACCCTAGTAAAACCACAGAGCTTACAATTCTATAGCAATACTTTAGTTGCAAGGTGTGTAGTATTATTTCAGTTACAAGCAGGGGCAGATTGTAGGGTAATACCAGCCCGGGCATTTTTTTTAAAGCAGCCCACTAGGTGCACCGACGTCCCTATAGACGCCCCCTTGTGGTCCCTGTGCAGCATGGGAGAGCAGGCGCCAGGATATTATGTCATATCCTTGCGCTCTGCATTAACAAGGAACGCGAAGGCTGTCACAGAGAGTGTCTGTGGCAACACAGACTTCTCCTTCAAAATATCGTGGGACAGTGAGGTGAGATCCTCTGATCTCCCCCACCGGCCCATGATCTAGCGGCCCACCAGGGGATGCCCGATCCCCCGATAGGACAATCCGCCCATGTTTATAAGCACTGTGCATCACTAGCATAACTCCATTTCAAGTGTAAATTCTGCAGGATCAATAGTGTTGCCATACTTCAAGTGTAAGTTCTGTGCCATCAAAAATGTATCTCCATTTCAATTGCAAGCTCTGCGGTAGCAGGAGCATAACCCCGTTCGACTGACAATTTTAACACATTGTTTTATAGTTTGCTATTTTAATTAATCATAATGTGAAATATACTGTCCTTTGAGAGAAGCTGTGTTTTGTCCGTGAATTTTCCCGAAGCAGAGATGGGGTACTTTCTATGCAAGCTGGTTATGTTAACATTTGGCAACCGTTAACCAATATTACACATGACTGCAATTATGATTTTGTTACTGGTTCTACTGTAAAAGTGATAAGGCACAATTTTTGGTACCTCTATTTGTGTTTCTGTTGTATAAAAGCATATTTTTTGTCTTTTATTAAGTTAGTGCTAGAACCTCTAACCACAAGAACGATAAGCAAACTGAGAAGGGTTAGTGATGGGTGGAGGGCCCAAGCTGGTTGTGTGTGATGGGGGGGGGGGGTCATTTTGGGATCCTGTCTAGGGCCTTATGGAGTCTTAATCTGTCTCTGCAGCCAGATATAAACATTCCCCTCTCCCTCCCAGCTGCCACTTCCTACCAGCCATTTTTAACATTCCATTCTCTCTCCCAACTGCAACATGATACCAGCCAGATACTAACATTCCGCTCTCCCTCCCAGCTGCCACTTCCTACCAGCCATTTTTAACATTCCATTCTCTCTCCCAACTGCAGCTTGATACCAGTCAGATACTAACATTCCGCTCTCCCTCCCAACTGCCACTCCCTACCAGCCAGATTTAACATTCCATTCTCTCTCCCGACTGCAGCTTGATACCAGTCAGATACTAACACTCCTCTCTCCCTCCCAACTGCCACTTCCTACCAGCCAGATACCAATATTCCACTCTCCCTCGCAACTGCCACTTCCAACCAAGAAGTACTGGATAATTTGCAGAAGAAGTGGCAAATATATAAAGCTAAATATCATATGAACTATAGTTTTAAATATTGGTGATTTTGAAAGTTACCATTAGTTCATTTTAAAGAATTAAAATCTGCCTTTTAAGTAAAATAAATCCTTTTTGGAGAAATTACCCTTTATTTTGTGGTGGCACATTCTGACATTTTATGCTAATTCCCTTTACAGAATGCTAATTAGTTCTGGTCTCGACCAAACGCACCCACTCGCTGTGCTATTAGAAATGCCCTCACAGCACAGTGTATGATAATATTAGCCTAGCAAGAACCTAATTAACATAAAGTGCCATTCTCAGCAACCAACACATAAAGTTACATTCCTCAAAAACTATTTCTATTACAAATACATGGAGAGTGCAATGTACAGGCAGTTTTTACTTCTCTTTAAAATCAATTAAACCTGTTTAACCCTCTGAGTGCCAGCGGGGTACACCGCGCATTGCTTTGCAATTTGCGGCATTTCCCTCTGGTACTCAGATGGTTAAGGTGACAGGTCCTCTATAATTTACAATATCGGTTACACTATTTTCCTAGTTGGTATGACTGATTTTCATTCCATCCCTAACGTCAGCTCAGCACAGATGATTTTTCTCCTAGATGAACATTAAGACTATGTAGAGTATTTATAAAATCTGCTGAATATGTTAAAAAAAACAAGTCAATGTTGCATTTTTATCAGATAATCCCAAGAGATTCTACTAGATACTTTAACTTCAAAGGAAAGTATGAAATAAAAAACACATCTGAACAGTGAAGACATTGCTTAACAATACATCATAGCGAGGACTGGAATGAAACTGATGCTATCAATCATGTACTAAACATTCATTTAACCCTTTTCATTTAGAAAGTGTTTTACCAAGAATAATACATTGAGATTTTTGAAGTCTGTCTCAGAGAGCTTTCACAGAAGAAAGTCAAAAATTTAAACAAATTAGACACCTACATAAATAATAAATAAAAATAAATTTTTATATGCGGTTATGCCTTGTTTTCAAATATAAAAAAACAGCTACATTTCTTTCAGTATAGGATACTGAGTGAGTTGTTAGCAGTGTAGTGGAGGTTATAGTTAGTAGGGAGATCTGGAGTGATCATACTGCTCAGGTACTGTGGAATAGTCAGTGAGTTGTTAGTAGTGGAGGTTATAGTTAGTAGGGAGATCTGGAGTGATCATACTGCTCAGGTACTGTGGAATAGTCAGTGAGTTGTTAATAGTGGAGGTTATAGTTAGAATGGAGAGCTGGAGTGATCATACTGCTCAGGTGGTGTGGAATAATCAGTGAGTTGTTAGTAGTGGAGCGGAGGTTATAGTTAGTATAGAGATCTGGAGTGATCATACTGCTCAGGTAGTGTGGAATAGTCAGTGAGTTGTTAGTAGTGGAGGTTATAGTTAGTATGGAGATCTGCAGTGATCATACTGCTCAGGTAGTGTGGAATAGTCAGTGAGTTGTTAGTAGTGGAGCGGAGGTTATAGTTAGTATGGAGATCTGGAGTGATCATACTGCTCAGGTAGTGTGGAATAGTCAGTGAGTTGTTAGTAGTGGAGCGGAGCTTATAGTTAGTATGGAGATCTGGAGTGATCATACTGCTCAGGTAGTGTGGAATAGTCAGTGAGTTGTTAGTAGTGGAGCGGAGGTTATAGTTAGTTTAGAGATCTGGAGTGATCATACTGCTCAGGTAGTGTGGAATAGTCAGTAAGTTGTTAGTAGTGGAGCGGAGGTTATCGTTAGTATGGAGATCTGGAGTGATCATACTGCTCAGGTAGTGTGGAATAGTCAGTGAGTTGTGAGCAGTGGAGGTTATAGTTAGTATGGAGAGCTGGAGTGATCATACCGCTCAGGTAGTGTGGAATAGTCAGTGAGTTGTTAGCAGTGAGTGGAAGTTATAGTTAGTATGGAGATCTGGAGTGATCATACTGCTCAGGTAGTGTGGAATAGTCAGTGAGTTGTTAGCAGTGTAGTGGAGGTTATAGTTAGAATGGAGAGCTGGAGTGATCATACTGCTCAGGTAGTGTGGAATAGTCAGTGAGTTGTTAGTAGTGGAGCGGAGGTTATATAGTTAGTATGGAGATCTGGAGTGATCATACTGCTCAGGTAGTGTGGAATAGTCAGTGAGTTGTTAGTAGTGGAGGTTATAGTTAGTATGGAGATCTGGAGTGATAATAATGCTCAGGTAGTGTGGAATAGTCAGTGAGTTGTTAGTGGAGTGGAAGTTATAGTTAGTATGGAGAGCTGGAGTGATCATACTGTTCAGGTAGTGTGGAATAGTCAGTGAGTTGTTAGCAGTAGAGTGGAGGTTATAGTTAGTATAGAGAGTTGGAGTGATCACACTGCTCAGGTAGGGTGGAACAGTCAGTGAGTTGTTAGTAGTGGAGGTTATAGTTAGTATGGAGATCTGGAGTAATCATACTGCTCAGGTAGTGTGGAATAGTCAGTGAGTTGATAGCAGTGGAGCGGAGGTTATAGTTAGTATGGAGATCTGGAGTGATCATACTGCTCAGGTAGTGTGGAATAGTCAGTGAATTGTTAGCAGTGTAGTGGAGGTTATAGTTAGAATGGAGAGCTGGAGTGATCATACTGCTCAGGTAGTGTGGAATAGTCAGTGAGTTGTTAGTAGTGTAGCGGAGGTTATATAGTTAGTATGGAGAGCTGGAGTGATCATACTGTTCAGGTAATGTGGAATAGTCAGTGAGTTGTTAGCAGTGGAGCGGAGGTTATAGTTAGTATGGAGAGCTGGAGTGATCATACTGCTCAGGTAGTGTGGAATAGTCAGTGAGTTGTTAGTAGTGGAGGTTATAGTTAGTATGGAGATCTGGAGTGATCATACTGCTCAGGTAGTCTGGAATAGTCAGTGAGTTGTTAGTAGTGGAGCGGAGGTTATAGTTAGTATAGAGATCTGGAGTGATCATACTGCTCAGGTAGTGTGGAATAGTCAGTAAGTTGTTAGTAGTGGAGCGGAGGTTATCGTTAGTATGGAGATCTGGAGTGATCATACTGCTCAGGTAGTGTGGAATAGTCAGTGAGTTGTGAGCAGTGGAGGTTATAGTTAGTATGGAGATCTGGAGTGATCATACTGCTCAGGTAGTGTGGAATAGTCAGTGAGTTGTTAGCAGTGGAGTGGAAGTTATAGTTAGTATGGAGATCTGGAGTGATCATACTGCTCAGGTAGTGTGGAATAGTCAGTGAGTTGTTAGCAGTGTAGTGGAGGTTATAGTTAGAATGGAGAGCTGGAGTGATCATACTGCTCAGGTAGTGTGGAATAGTCAGTGAGTTGTTAGTAGTGGAGCGGAGGTTATATAGTTAGTATGGAGATCTGAGTGATCATACTGCTCAGGTAGTGTGGAATAGTCAGTGAGCTGTTAGCAGTGGAGTGGAGGTAATAGTTAGTATAGAGAGCTGGAGTGATCATACTGCTCAGGTAGTGTGGAATAGTCAATGAGTTGTTAGTGGAGTGGAAGTTATAGTTAGTATGGAGAGCTGGAGTGATCATACTGTTCAGGTAATGTGGAATAGTCAGTGAGTTGTTAGCAGTGGAGCGGAGGTTATAGTTAGTATAGAGAGTTGGAGTGATCATACTGCTCAGGTAGTGTGGAATAGTCAGTGAGTTGTTAGTAGTGGAGGTTATATTTAGTATGGAGATCTGGAGTGATAATAATGCTCAGGTAGTGTGGAATAGTCAGTGAGTTGTTAGTAGTGGAGGTTATAGTTAGTATGGAGATCTGGAGTGATCATACTGCTCAGGTAGTGTGGAATAGTCAGTGAGTTGTTAGTGGAGTGGAAGTTATAGTTAGTATGGAGAGCTGGAGTGATCATACTGTTCAGGTAGTGTGGAATAGTCAGTGAGTTGATAGCAGTGGAGCGGAGGTTATAGTTAGTATGGAGATCTGGAGTGATCATACTGCTCAGGTAGTGTGGAATAGTCAGTGAATTGTTAGCAGTGTAGTGGAGGTTATAATTAGAATGGAGAGCTGGAGTGATCATACTGCTCAGGTAGTGTGGAATAGTCAGTGAGTTGTTAGTAGTGTAGCGGAGGTTATATAGTTAGTATGGAGAGCTGGAGTGATCATACTGTTTCAGGTAATGTGGAATAGTCAGTA